>LPNX010040901.1:120552-137240 GCA_001517045.1 Pseudotsuga menziesii
GGAATCATGCCCTTTTCATTTAACGTTGCACCGCCGTAGCTGGCTGTGGATTTATTTTAATTGATGTGCATATTTACATGATTCCCAAAACTATAATGTGCCGGATAGCACGTTATACCATCGGCAACGATCCCTATTGCCTAAACATACACAACCAAATCGATGGTGGGGATTTTTCCTTTAGCTCCTCACCACGAATAATTACAATATATACATCACGTATCCTTTAATGCAAACAAGGTCAAAACCAGAACATTACAACTCCAACTCATTCAACCAGCCACATGTGTTCCCTCATCATTTCTAGTGTGCTCCCATTCGTTGAATGTGGACAACTTGGTTGACTAGGAGCGCTAGAGGTGGATTTTGTCCATTTTTGGCTTGATTCGGTGCATTTAATGCCACCTTGAAATTCTAAACTGTTGGGACGCAGAAATGTCCATTTTTCATCCACTTTATCTTCCCCTATTCCTCACATTTCAATGTCCCATTAACCTTTTATCATACCATTTCCATACATATATGTGGGTTTCACCTTATTATTTCCATTTTATTTATTTTTAGTATTATAAGTGAATTTATGATTAAATATTAGAAAATTAACATGTTTTTCACTAATATCTCAAAGTATGGATGAGCTTTGTAATGTGTAGGAATATGTGAAGGATTAATTCAAATAAAAGACTTCACGTATATCTCCTCCATCATTTCAAGAAGATATTTATGCAAAGAATATTCCAAGGAGAAGATCATGGAGATTTGGTTCAGAAACATGTGGAGAATTTGTGAAAGATATGTGGAGGATTTGAAGGGATCATATCTTGTAATAATAGGAAAGTAGTTTAGTGGTTGAATGAATAGTGGATCTCTCATTATGAGATGGTTATTTCCTTCATGTATAAAAGAGAGTGATCTCTCTTCATTTCATAATAATTATTAAATGGGATATTATCTTAGAATATTTTAGATCTTATATTATCTTAGAGAATAGTAGATTGTAGAAGTTAGTTTTGATTTTGTAATATGGAGAAGGGAATTCTTATCTTTTGTTCATAATCTTGGTTTGATGCTTTCATGATTTATGATTGATTCTTGTGATGTAAATTAAGATTGCTTTATTATTGATGTGAGCTCACATGTGTTGTCTTGTTTCTCTTCATATGTTGTCTTTCTTTTATGCAATTTGCTTTCAGCCATGTGTTTCATCTTCCAGCATTAGATTAGCGATTGCTTGTTTCAGTTTAAGGGAGGTTAGGTTAGATTAGATTAGTCTTAGTTTCACGGGGGGTTAGATTAGCTTAATTTCACTTAGTTTTGCATATACTTTGCAGGTGCTTCGTAAGCCTACGAATCTTGGATTGACAAATTAAATGGCTGGGCAATTACTACAATGAAATTAAAACGACATTAATTCGACCCAACATTTTGGCACCGTTGTCGGGGAAGCACAATGGATTGAGGTGTAGATTTCAATTACTACAAGTGTGGTAGTGTGGATTTCAAGTCATGCAAGTGTGGTAGTGTAGATTTCGATTCCTGCAAGTGTGGTAGCATAGATTTCGATTCCTGCAAGTGTGGTAGCATAGATTTCAATATATGCAAGTGTGGTAATGTAAATTTCAATTTTGGCAAGAGTGTTTAATTTCCGCAACTGTGAAGAGTTATTTATTTATTTTTAGAGTGTTTTTTTTTTTAATATAAATCGTTTGTTTTTATTTAAGATTTTCAAATTTCAGTTTTGGGTGCTGTAAGAATCCATTTTTCAACATGGTTTAACAATGAGTATAAATCTGGAACTACTCACTCATGTCTTGGCAAAAGCTGGATTTTCCTCTTCCCAGGAAGAGAAGGTCTTGGCAGCAATAAGAGATTTAACTACTCCTCCAAAATCAAACGAGGAATCATCATCCGAAAACTCCTGCGCATGTGAAGGTGAACAAGTATTTGAATAGGAGATCAATGAAGACGAACATGAGATCGAGGAGGACCACGACGAGTTGCAACATGATCTGAGTAGTGAAAACTATGCCTATGAAAACCCTATCGAACGATGGTTTCAAGCGAGAATGAGGTTAGAACAGTTTAGTTTTTCTTTTTATTTAGTTAGATCACAGCCACAACAATTAAATTCATTCATCTTTGTATATTTCCATTTTTCATTCATGGGATTAAAAGATAATATATTCCTATTACTGTTGTGTGTATGGCTACACTGGCTATTTGATTACACGTAATTGTTTTCTAATTCCCAATTAGCATAGAGTAGGTAGGATTTTATTTCTAGTATTTGCTTTCACCTAGAATAAGTATGCTCTCCTCCGCGCTTCGTGCGATTGTGAGGATCATAAAGTAGGATGTTTTCTAAAATTTTCAGGAATGAATAATTAAAGTTTTGCAACATGCTTAATTGATTTCATCTTTATTTTGCAATTCATTATCTCCATTTGCCAAAACATTTTTCAATTGTTCAATAAAAATATTCTGCAATTTCATTTTTAATCTGAAAAAAACGCTGAAATTATAATGCTGAAAAGCAGATGCAACTCCAAGCTTAAACAACGCAAATCTATTGCATTTTTTTGACATTTTGGCTTGTTAAAATTTGCTAAAACACAGTCGGGACAGTCTTATTTTTAGGGACCATAAGGGATTAGTTTTAAAAACTATTTCTATCCAAAGTATCCCTTTAAGTCTAGTTTCCAATCCAATTTGAATTCTTCAGTTTGGTTCTAAAACGAAAAAGATATGGTTAAAATACTGACTGGGGGTGGAGTAGGAAGCTCAAGAACATAGTTGGTACAGTTACGTTTTGGGAGTCCTAATGGATGAATTTTAAAACATTATTTCTACCGCATACTCTCCTATCAATCTATTTTACAACTCATTTATACTGCATACTCTCTCGTACGAAGGAGATATGCCCAAAATACTGACTACCTATCCGAAATCTGCACTCTAAAAAATATGCTTTCTCAGCGATTCATTGGAATATTTGACCCATCAATTCTTCTTGTATTGAAAAATTGTTTCTATAGGAGATACCTAGATGAATCTATTTTCATCTCTAATTGGAATCACATCAATCCATATTTTAATGAAAAAGTTGTACTCAAAATAGTGACCGTTGGTCTTGGCTGAAACTCATAAACAACATTAGGATGCAAGATGTTATTCAGATTATATCACATACCATACCATAAAAAATTTAAAACATATTTATACTGGAAGCAACCCTGTAAATCCAATTTCTTTTGGCTTTGGAATCATTTACATCGAGCGTGAAACAAAGAAGTTATTACCAAAACACTGTCAGGTAGTCTACGTCGGCCCAACATTTTGGTGCCATTGGCAAAAGTGCAGAATTTGATTTAAGGATATCTTGCAAACCGTGGGATATTTTTTCCTGAAATTTTTATATGGAATGCATAACATCATGAAGAACAACCGTGACAAGTTTCAGCTCAGTCTAGTGCACGACTTTCGAGAAAATGACCATCATCACCTAAAACCAGTTCACATGTTTCTCAAAATCCGTGATGTGGGTTTGTCTAATTTTTGGTGTGGATATGCATTATAATGGTAGTTACTTGATTGCAAAATTTCATCCCAACCCAGTTTTTATTTTGTGAAATATTGGTTCAAGAAGTTCAGCTGCAACACATTTTTATTCATGTTCATCTACAAAAGTGCAGAAATTGAAATGGGCATATCTTTCAATTGGTAAGTTGGATTCTCATGATTTTTGGATAGGAAGTGTATAATACCAATATGAACAATATTGGAAATTTTCATCCCAATACAATGTACGATTTTTGAGAAAATGGCCATAATCACCTACAGCCAATTTGCATTTTTCTCGAAATCCGTGATGTGGGTTTGTCTAATTTTTGGTGTGGAGATGCATTTAAATGATAGTTACTTGATTGGAATTTTTTTTTCTTAAATTAGCTTTGACAATAATCGTATATGAAACCAGCACGAGAAACATGTAATTTTCTTTGCAGCTTATGTACTTCTTTCTGCATGATATGTTTTCTTTTATGAACTTTTCACAACTTTTATGCTAGGTTGCATGAGGATATGCAACCAGATCAGTTCGGGAGGGAGAAATATATTCAATACATATTCACTAATAATTTTTCATGTAGGATTTTGTACTAAAGTTGTTTTTTTTTCAGGTTTTAGAGACAGTCGCATTTTGCTGCTGAAGTGATTTTTCAAAGAAAAACAAAATTTTTGCTCTTACTCATGATGTTTGCTCATAAACATCATAAAGTTGGTTGTTACACAGAAACCATCCATAAACTTGCGTCATGATTGTTTATCCATATTTTTCCTTTAGAGCACCTTCATCATCCATGTCTTGAAGTCCACTTTCCATTGCTTTATCTGTCATGACTTCACACATTCCTATATTTTTGAGTTGCATGCATCCCTTTATCTTTTTCAGTTCATTTTTCCATTCCAGTTTATCTTCTGAATAAAACCAGCTCCCTTTCCATGACTACATAGCCTTGCCATATCCATTGTTTGACTTTGAGATCTTTTCACTGATAGCCCTACCAATATTTTTAGACCAACTCACATTGACTGATGTGGGATTCCTTAAGGCCCACCTTTCAACAAGTCTTTTCCCATCGACCTGAGCACCTTATCTGGGATATAGACTAGAGTTCATTATTGAGTACCTGGAGGCTTGCATGCCTTAATGGAAAGTTCTCTTGCTGACAATCATGGGAATTCATCAATGTCCCTTGATCGTCAGACCTTGCAAGTGGCTCGACATCAGCACATCTATTCGCACTTCACAATATGTACTTGGGTACCTTGGCACTCATTGACATCACTGGTGAGTTTCCTTGCATTGGTTAAAGGCATTCATTAGTGGTTGGTAATCCAATGATTTCTCTTAATACTCGACCTCGACACATTTATTCGCATGACTAGAATTGTACCACTGGGTTTTGTAGCGGGTGAAGACTATACATTATTTTTCATGACTCCATCAGCAGTTGCAGAAACATGACTTCAGATCTATGAGTATACCACAGTTCCACTTTCTGCCTTCCACATTTTCCATTATTTATCAGCAGCAGTTCAAATTCTTCCACTTCATATTACAGCAGTTCCAGCAGTTACAGTTGCAACATCATTTACAGTTACATTTTTATCCTGCAGTTGTGACATATTTTCCATTATTTATCAGTAGCAGTTTAGATTCCTCCACTTCACATTACAAAAGTTTCAGCAGTTACAGCTGCAGCATCATTTACAGTTACATTTTTATCCTGCAGCCGTGACATATTTTCCATGATTTAGCAGTAGCAGTTCCAATTCCTTCATTGCCCATGATCTAGCAGATACAACCGCAGTAGCAGTAACACATTCCACGATCCATCGACATCAGCTACATTCCTTCTGCATCGTTCATCTACTTTTTGGGTAAGTGGTGGTATGTTGTTTTCTAAAATTTAATCATGCAATTCCTTACATTCTAGAAATGAATAATTTGGAAAATTCCCTCACCATGCTCCATTTCTTTCACAGCCCATGCTAGGTTGCATGAGGACATACAACCACATCAATTGGGGAGGGGAAACTATATTCAATACATACTCACTACTATCATTCCATTATTTTCACCACCATCACCCATTTTTCATCTCATTTACCATTCATAAGAATTTCTTTGCCAACAAATCCTCTATTGCACTTTGCTTCATACACATTGGTATACATATTGGCATGGTTCATAAAGAAAAGGCTTTCTTATGCATAATGATGCTTTCTATACACATTAATAGCTTATCATTTTCAGTGAGTGTCTGGTTAAATTATTATGCAGCTAGAAAACAGATGATGAAATGAATGTTGTTATCACAAGAACCAACATTCTTTGCATTCATGGTTGTCACACAAGAACCAACCATAAGGAAAATGTCAGTTGTTACTCATGCATTTCACATCATGAAATGAATGTTGTCAACACAAGAACCAACATTCTTTATATCCATGGTTGTCACACAAGAACCAACCATAAGGAAATGCCAGTTGTTACTCATGTATTTCACACTCTAGAAATATTCAATCAAAGCCAAAGTGTAGATGCCAAACTTTCTTGAAAAGAGCCATACATGGTTGCATGAGGACATGCAACAAGTTCAGTTGGGGAGTATGTTGGAACGCAAAAATGTCCATTTTTCATCCACTTTATCTTCCTCTATTCCTCACATTTCATTGTCCCATTAACCTTTTATCATACCATTTCCATACATATATGTGGGTTTCACCTTATTATTTCCATTTTATTTATTTTTAGTATTATAAGTGAATTTATGATTAAATATTAGAAAACTAACATGTTTTTCACTAATATCTCAAAGTATGGATGAGCTTTGTAATGTGTAGGAATATGTGAAGGATTAATTCAAAGAAAAGACTTCACGTATATCTCCTCCATCATTTCAAGGAGATAGTTATGCAAAGAATATTCCAAGGAGAAGATCATGGAGATTTGGTTGAGAGATATGTGGAGGATTTGAAGGGATCATATCTTGTAATAATAGGAAAGTAGTTGAGTGGTTGAGTGAATAGTGGATCTCTCATTATGAGATGGTTATTTCCTTCATGTATAAAAGAGAGTGCTCTCTCTTCATTTCATAATAATTATTAAATGGGATATTATCTTAAAATATTTTAGATCTTATATTATCTTAGAGAATAGTAGATTGTAGAAGTTAGTCTTGATTTTGTAATATGGAGAAGGGAATTCTTAGCTTTTGTTCATAATCTTGGTTTGATGCTTTCATGATTTATGATTGATTCTTGTGATGTAAATTAAGATTGCTTTATTATTGATGTGAGCTCACATGTGTTGTTTTGTTGCTCTTCATATGTTGTCTTTCTTTTATGCAATTTACTTTCAGCCGTGTGTTTCATCTTCCAGTATTAGATTAGCAATTGCTTGTTTCAGTTTAGGGGAGGTTAGATTAGATTAGTCTTAGTTTCATGGGGGGTTAGATTAGCTTAATTTCACTTCAGTCTTGTATATACTTTGCAGGTGCTTCGTAAGCCTACGAACCTCATGATTGACAAATTAAATGGCTGGGCAATTACTACAATGAAATTAAAATGACATTAATTCGACCCAACATAAACAACCCATATTTCCACACCCATGCATTCCAAGTTCTAATCATTGACTCACATCATCTCATCCATTTCCAATCAACAATTCATGGCTATTTGGGATGATTTGGGGTGTGATTGGCCCACCTAAGGGGGATTGATGCTAATTTGGTAATTTTGACTTGTACGCTCACATTGGGCTCCCAAACCTCACGAAACTTTCCAAATGTATTATAAAACTGATAATAACATGTTTTAATGTTAGACAGTTAAACATTATCCTAGTTCTATTCACATTTGTGTGTGTAAATTACTTCTCAATTCATGGTTTTTGATAGTTTTTGCACCAAATTTGATTTGTGAGCTTCACTAATGCTCCTATATTCTCCCGTAGTTTGAATTTATCACATAGTATCATATCCTATTGGATATTATTTATTTGCATATCAATTCAGAGTGTCTTGAGCTACGTTGGTTAGTGAAATTCCAAATAAAATCGAGTTGCTTTGTGGGACATCCAAAAAATATTCATCACCAATTGCGCAAGTAGAAATTGAATATACCCACATATTTCTAACACTTTTAAAATTATTTGATTGAAAGGAAGAGATGGTGATTTAGTTGAGAGCCAAAGGGCTTTACAGAGTTACCATGGGCAGTGAAGTGGAGCCAAACTCTGCTGTGGAGAAAGCCAAGTACTTCAACATATTGGATGTGGCATATGGATTCTTGTGTCTAAGAATATCAAGAGATATATTGTTCCACATTTATAGTTTGACAACAACCAATGAGGTCTGGGTAAAAATAGAGACATTGTTTGGGAAAACTGATGAACTACATGGTCACTAGCTTGAGAATGAGCTTATCAGCTTGAGCCTAGCGCACTTTGACACAATCTAGGACTTCTTCACCAAGTTTAAGTAACTTTGTGTTTCAGTTTAAGAAATGTGGAATTGAGAGAAAATAGAACCAATTGATTTTTTCTATTCTTTTGAAGTTGGGGCCATATTTCTCAGTTTTTGTGAGCACATTTCACTCCAGCAAGTTAACACTTCGAAACTGGAAAATTCTAAGTTTGGCTAGCTTCATGGAGTCACACACTCAGGAGCAAGACAAGATAGTCCAAATGGGCATCATCAAGACCAAGGATCAAGCCTTAGCCATGGGAGTTTTGAATTCCTCAAAGGGAAATCCCAAGCCCAAGAATTCGAAGCTACCAGAGAGGGAGAAACCAGATAAACCCAAATCCAGTGATGGAAGTTAGAATTATTCCAAGTAGAAGGAAAAGAAGGGAAAAGAGAAGACAAAATGCACCTGTTGCCATAAGGAATGGAATCCAGAGATCTCATGCATGAAAAATACCATTGACCAGATGGTGTAACTGTTGGACAAGAACAACATTCCAGTCCCTAACAGTGCAAGAAAGAAGTATGTCATCTCTAGTTCAAATGACAACAAGGAGAAATGTCATGCTTTGGTAGCATGTCCCTCTAACTCTTCATCTCTCATCATTGATTCGGGGGCTTCCAGGAACATGGTAGCCAAGAGAGAGCTCTTCTCCTCCATGGATTTGAATACTAGTCCAACAGTTCGAATGGGGGATGATTCAGAAATTCAGACCAGAGGGATTGGTAGGATTGACTTAGAGCATGGTTACTTTAGTTATGTATTGTATGTACCAGACCTTGTAGCAAATTTTCTATCATTCTATTAGATGATCCATATAGGAGAGGAAAAGAGTGAATTTCACTCCATACATGGTATAGATTTCAGAAATATCAACAGACCAATTAATTACAATTGGGTATGCAGACCACCATGAGAGGATGTACAATTTTTCTAACTTCCTCCCCACTTCCAATGACCAAGAACTTCTATCACATGCCAATGAGGTTTTGAAGCTATGGCATGAGATATTTGGTCACATGAACTATAAGTGCCTCTAGAAACTACACAGAGATGAGATGGTGGAAGAACTTCCACAAATCAGATCATCAAATGGAGCATGAATTGGGTGTGTAGTTGGGAAGCATCCTAAGAAACGATATGAGAAGGGGAAGGAAAGGAGAGAAAAAAAACCACTTGGGTTGGTTCATTCATATTTGATTGGTCCATTTCCCACTCCATCATATGGTGGATCAATGTATGTACTTACATTCATAGATGATTACTCTCGATTTTGTTGGGTGTACTTCCTCAAATTGAAGCCTGAGTTGTTTGAACACTAAATCAGAGTGAGAATAAGATTAAAGCCCTTAGGAATGATAATGGGAAGGATTATGTAAAAAAGAACCTACAACACCTTTGTGAGGAGTGTGGCATCCAAATGCACACTCAACTCCCTACACACCATAGTAAAATGGTGTGGTCTAGAGGAAGAATAGATCTCTCAAGGAGATGGCCACTTGCATGATATAAGAAAGGGATCTAAGTCCTAATCTATGGGATGATTCCATTAGTTGGGATTCACACACACAAAATAGAGCCTTCCATAAATAAGTAAAATGAAATACACCTTACGAGGCATGGTTTGGCCAAAAGACAAATGTCTCAAATTTCAGGATTTTGGGAACTAGAGCATGGGCTAGAATCCCTTCTGAAAAGAGGAAGGCATTGCAGCCACAAATAAAGGAGTTCATTATGGTTGGGTATGGTGAGGATGATAAAGGATACAAAATATTTGACACTTCCACTTGCAATACATTTGTTGAAATAAGTGTGAAATTTGAACAAGATCCAATTCCTGATTTTGAGCTTGCATCGGGGGAATGCTCCTCTCCTCAACCATTCAAAGATGTAGGTGATGAAACATGCTCTATTTTTTCAGATATGTATGATATAAATATGGATGAATATTATATTTCTGTATATTACTCACCATCAAGGCCCAAGTGGGCTGAAAAAATCATCCAAGCTGCAGGGGAATTGGCAGGCAATCCCCATGAGCCTAAGAAGACTAGATCACAAACTAGTAGTGCTTCCTTTGCAAGTGATAGTGCTCTTGCTGAGCACTGTTATGTACTGATTGGGTCTAATACTCAAAAATTTCAGCAATATTGTAATTATCCAATATGGAAATCAGTAATGGAAGAAGAATTTCAGTTCCTCCAAGAAAACAAGACATGGGAATTGGTTCCCCTGCCTCCCAAGAGGAAGCTTCTCCAATGCAAGTGGGTATTCCAAACCAAAATTTCTGCTGATGGTTCATATATAAAACATAAGGAAATATTATTTGCTAAGGGATATTCTTAGGTACATGGTGTTGATTACACATAGACCTTTGCACCAGTTGCAAAGATGGACTTCATAAGACTAGTTCTTGCAATGGCAGCTAGTAAAGGTTGGCAAGTTCACCACATGGATGTTAAAAGTGATTTATTGCATGGTGAGTTACAGGAAGAGATATATATGCAGAAACATTAAGGTTTACAATATTATCCTTCATTGGTATGTAGGCTGAATAAATCATTGTATGGAATCAAGCAAACCCCCAAGGCTTGGTATGCAAAGGTGGATGATTTTTTTCTCTCTATTGGTTTCACTAGATGCAAATCATACCATAATGTTTATTTGCGGAAACATGATGGTATTTTTCAGGTTATTTTTATTTATGTTGATTAACTTCTAATCATAGGTAGCTGCACCAATTCAATTGGTTCAATTAATTCATCTTTGCATAGTGAATTTGCCATGAACGACCTACGATTGCTAAGGAAATTTTTGGGCTTGGAAATTGAGAAAAGTGAAAGGGGAATAAATATGAATCAACCAAAGTATGATTCAGACATGATAAATAAGTTTAACATGGCTGAGTGTAAGGAAGACAAGTCTCCCTTTCTTTCTGGCATCAAAATGCATGAATTTGACAATTCTCCATTGGTAGATATTACACTCTACAGGAAACTAGTGGGAAGATTGCTCTATCTCACTCACACAAGACCTGATTTTTCTTATGCTTTAAGTGTTATAGAAATAAATATGAACCAGACACATGAGCTCCATTGGAGGGCAGCAAAAATAATTCTTCAGTATGTCCAGGGTACAAATAATTTCGGGGTCCACTACACAGCTCGTTCCTCACTTCAACTAGTTGGATTTTCTGATTTAGATTGGGCTGGAGATCGCACTGATAGGAAGTCAACTTCAGGTTTTGTGTTTATTCTTTCTGAAGGTCCCATTTTTTGGTCAAGTAAGAAATAGCACACCATTTCATTTTCATCAGCAGATGCCGAGTACAAGGCAACAGTTAATGCTGCTACACAGTGTGTTTGGTTGCAGGGAATTCTTCGAGAATTTCGTGTCGCAATTGATTCTCCAACCAACATTTGGGTGGAAATTAAAAGTTACATCAAAATGTATACTCATCCAGTTCATAGGTAGAGGAAAAATCAAATTGAGATCCATATGCACTACATCTAGCACTTAGTGCATGACAGGGTGATTTCACTACAGTATTGCCCATCCACCAAGCAAACTGCTGACATTTTCAGCAAGGTCTTCACAGAGAAGACCTTCACTTACCTGGGATATTTTCTTGGGGTGAGTGAAGGATGGTGAATTTTTTCTATTTGTAGCAGGTTTCAGCCCTATGTCAATTATTGAGGGAAGGTTTTGTCCCATGAGGTTTTCCTTCTTTTCCTCGGTTTATATGGGCAAATAAAATTTCCTGAATTGTAATTGAGGTGACTTGAACCATTGTTGCCAAGGCCTCCATAATTTTGTGACATGTGCTTACTTTTTGGATTAAGGGAGGGTGTTATAACATTAATCAAACTCACTAATACCTTATTTACACTACTTAGTCAATTTTATTGCAATTTTTTCATTAATACACTATGTAGTGGACTAGGGGTGCTTAGTTGGACAAATGCCAAGTCAAATTGGGGCTTTCACGCCCACATGAGAACTACAGATAATTAAAACAGACACATGTGCACCCTCATCATTTATTCTGTGCTCCCATTCATTGAATGTGGACAGCTTGTTTGACTAGGAGCACTAGAGGTGGATTTTTTCCATTTTTGGCTTGATTTGGTGCATTTAATGCCACCTTGAAACTCTAAACCACCCATATTTCCACACCCACACATTCCAAGGTGTAATAATTGACCCACATCATCTCATCCATGTCTAGTCAACAATTCCTGGCTGTTTGGGCTGATTTGGGGTGTGAATGGCCCACCTAGGGGGGATTGATGCCAATTTGGCAATTTTGACTTGTACACTCACATTGGGATCCCAAAGCCTCAAAAAAATTTATAAATGTATTATAAAACTGATAATAACATGTTTTAGTGTTATAAAGTTAAAAAATATCCTAGTTCTGTTCACATTTGTGTGTGTAAATTACTTCTCAATTCATGGTTTTTGCTTGTTTTTATACAAAACTTTATTTGTAAGCTTCAATAACGCTCCTAAATTTTCTTGTGGTTCATATTTCTCATAGTAACTATTCTTTCCTATAGATTCTGCTTTATTCTACTTTTATCCATCTTGTATGTGGATAAGGTAAAGCTAGTTAACTAGGAAACTGATATCTTTTGTTTCCAGCCCATCCTCCATGAATTTCTCTCCATATTCCTGTATTATCATGTTTTTCCATCACTCTTGACAACTCTCTCATGATTTTTCTAATTCGTGAGGTCCTTGACTGATTTGGGAAGTTCTCTAGCCACCTATGGGGGTTTATCATATTTGGTAAGTTTGATTTATGAGCTAGCAATGAGTTGTCTTCCATCAAATCAAATATCCTTTATAAGGATTTATTACCATTGTAATAATATCAATTATCATTTATTGATTATTCATTAATTTGTGTTGATTAATTCCTCTTCTTCTCTCCTTGTGCTAATTCTCTGCAATTCCTAGTGAGGTTAATTATGTGCTTAGATTCTTAGCTTGTTTATGGAATTCATGTTTCCATCAAGGATTTCAAATTATGACATGGTACAAGAGTGCAAGGTTTCCCAAGCCATCAAGTATCTACATGATATCAAGAGATTCAAGCTCTGACATGGTATCAGATCCTAGGACATCAAAGTTCTGACATGGTATCAGAGCCTTGGGAGCTCATCAATTAATTCTCCTTTCATATTTGCAGGTTTTTTTGCAAGTGAAAAAAATTCAATATGGATTCAAAAAGTTCCTCTACTATCTCCTTTCAACTATGCTAATTGGAATCCAAAGATGAGTGCATACTTGAAGAGGCAATGTCTCCTTGATGTCTCCAATGGTGCTCTGAGCGAACCTGAGTCTTATGAAGAGAAGATTGACTGGCTGAATAATTTTGATAGAGCTTATGGAATTATGTGCTTGGAAATGTCTCCAAATATATATCATCTCATAGATTTTGTTGAATATACATTTGAGATTTGGATTTTTTTTGGAAAAATCCTTCGGTGTGCAAGAAATAGAAGATCAAGCATGGAGTGAACCCAACATCTCATCCTGTTCTCTCTCTCAAGATGTATTGGCCTCAACACTATCTGATGAAGTTATTTATGATGAAGAATTTTCTCATAAAGTTCATGTTGTTGCTACCCTCTTTGATTGAAATGCTTTCTCCTTCAATGAAGAAGCAAATATTGAAGATCAATATTTTTCTATGTCTCTTGAAGATATTGATGATAAAAAAGAAGTGACAAATGGAGCTGTTGTTGCTATTTCTATTGATGATGATTCACTCACACATTCATTGTTTTTATGTCTTCTATCTTAGATTCTAAGATCTTTGTGCCAGATCCTTCACACTTTGTACATAACTCTCTCATTGATTGTGTGTAACCTAGTGACTTCCAAGATATTTACTTAGCCATCTCAATTCCTATTAGTGTCTTTCCACTTACCTTACTTGATCTCATGTTATTCAACATATCCTCCTCTGTTCTTGTCATCAATAATCATATTCTCTTTGAAGATTTTGAAATTCTCCTTCCTTCCTCCTTTCATACTTATACTACAAAGGATTCATTATCAGTGTATTCCCATGAGTCTACTGATATTCTTATATGTGTTCTTTTGGATTCTTTGGAATATAGATCAACCCATGGAAGCCATGCATTCACAGTCTTTGATCCTATGCCTTCTCTATGTTCCTACATGATCACTTGTACACATCCTCTTTGTGTAAATGAAGTTGGAGACCTCATACATTCGCTTGGAATATTATTTCACCTATCTGGAGATAATTTCATCTCTATTGGTTCGAAGTTCAAGTCATTACATCATCTTGTAGCTGATTATAACTCTCAAGATAATTCACATCATTGGATCTCATTTGTTCTACATGGTCTTGGTTTCCATCCTAGAACCGTCCTTGCTCCAGGTGAGCATATTTATCTCATTACCAAGAATACGATTCCTCCAAACATTAGCATTTAGTTTGGAGCAACATCAGTATCATTTTTTTGTAATGTCCCCAACCCTCCGATCGATGAAGAGGACGCTACCATGGCGCTAACCATCCGGGCTACCAGCCCCATGAACATGTGAAGTCATAAAGTTGTTGAATTGTTGAAAACAGAATGCTGATAACAAGATGCATTGAAGTAGAACATGCACACATGAACATTTATCATGCACAGATGCAATTGTTTATCATACACAACAGAAGCAACATACATTCATACAAGCATTCATTCAACATGTTCATCACATTCATTAACAGTAATATAATTGCAGAAGTAAAATAGACAAGGTTACTTATCTTATGAAGAACTCATTCCACAACCAGCTACATAACTGCAACGTTCCACCCAACCATAGGCCAGCGTGATCCTTAATCTCTCAGCAGTGCTACCACCCCCAAGCTGGGCATGATTCTCCAAGGAATAAGGGAACAAGCAGGCTTACACGTAGCCAAGGATACGCAAAACACAGACAAGCCAACACAGTTGGGTATATCAAGCCATTAAGGAGTTAGGAAAGGCTAAATGCTAAGCTGGTGAGTCCATTACAGAGCTAGGAACACCTACACCAGAACTAGCCTGGCTTCTAAAACACCCACACACACCCAACACAAGGAATTGGTCCCTTCTCTGCTACACAGTCCCTCAGGCCCTGCATTCCCTTCCAGTGCTATTCAGGGGTTGTGGAGAAGAAATCCAGCCCTCTAGCTCTGTATGTGTGGTTTCCAGCCACTAGGTTTATCAAGCAAACCAAGCCCCCATCCCTGCTCCCCACACAGTCCAAAGACCAACCATTGTACACATGCAATCAATCAGCTGTTACAGCTTAATAGGGGAAAATGATTCCTGAGTCGTTATTGGCCCTATCATGGCCAAAATGACTCCCAAACGAATAACAATAGTCCCCAAATGTAACAATAGACACATCTCATGACATGGGAAAAAAATAGTCCCAAAAAAAACGTATCAGCATACACTACCAACAACGTGGGGAACATCAGCCCATTCTGGGCAACGAAGTTGTCGGGAAAAACTTACACAGACCACGGTGGGAAAGAAATTACAGTCTCCCAACCTGTGCGTGAGTAACAACAATGCAGAACCCACAAATCATCCCATGAGGAAAGGATACAACCACATCATCCCCAAATCCGCAGAGGAAAAACTACGTGCGTAAAACCAGGAAAAATCTTGTGTGTGAGAGAATAATGAACAGACAATCGGGAGTGCATGAATGTCTCCGCACTGTCGTGGAGAGAATAATGTGTCCATGGGAGTGATGGCGGTGGTTTTGCTTGCCATCATGAAGTCAACAGTGGTGGTGGAGTGTGCGTGTGGGCAAGGACTGACAGTCCTGCCACACTCCACTCCCAGCCATAACTGCCCCAACTAAAAGAAGCAGTTATTAATGGTGGTAGTTGGGTTAGACAAGGTGGTGACACATGGGTTTTTCTTTCATGGCTCAAGGTTTGACAATTTCCCCACCCTTATCCTTGTGAAAATCATGCCCCTTCTCAATTTAGTTGCCGCGGACGTAGCTGGTCGGGTTATTTTTAATTAAATATGCATATTTACATGATGACAAAACTTGATATGTATGTCGCATGCCCCGATATACCATCGGTGACAATTGTAAATCCAAAACATAGCATAACCAATCAATGGTGGGGCCTTGGCCTTTAGCTCCACACCATGATCATTTAAAATATTTACATCATGTACACTTAATGCAACGGGGTCAAAACTGGGGTGTTACATTCCCCTCACCCTTCAATAGCACTGTCCTCAGTGCTTTACAAAATTGAACAAAAATTCTACACTGGTATCACCTCAGTGTTCCACAGAATTGAACAAAAATGGATGTGCCAATCACATGGAACCCTCCAGCTCCCATGTAGCCTCTTCAAGTCTGTAGTGCTCCCATTGCACCTTTACCTGCCCTATGGCCCAGTTCTGGAGCATTGTGACCTTCCTGTCAAGGATGCACATTGGCTCAATTCGAAACTCTCCCTCGGGTTCCACCTGAATCACATCCCAATTTATCACATGGTCAGGATCATGTACATATATCTTAAGCAAAGAAACATGAAAAACATTATGAGCCCTAGTGCTAGCAGGCAATGCAAGTCTATATGCAACTGGCCCTATTCTTTC
>LPNX010040901.1:137289-161236 GCA_001517045.1 Pseudotsuga menziesii
GCTTGGCACAAATTCCAAGCTTCAAGGAACTCTTCCTTGCCCTCAGTCTGAGGTAAACATGATCTCCAACCCTGAACTCCCTGTTCACCCTATGCTTATCCACATAGCTTTTCTGTCTGTCCTGTGATGCTTTCAGATTCTGCCTGATATTTATAACCTCTTGCTCCATTTCCTTGAGTAATTCTGGCACAAGCACAATCCTATTCACTGGGTTATCCCAAGTCACTGGTGTCCTACACCTTCTTCCATACAAATATTCATACGGACTCATCCCCAAGGATGCCTGCTGTCCATTTTTATAATCAAACTCTACCAAGTTCAAGTAATCTTCCCACTTGGTTGGTTTGTCCATCACGTACATGCGAAGCATATCTTCAAGAACCTGATTAACTCTCTCTGTCTGACCATCTGTCTGAGGATGGTATGCAGTGCTGAAGTTTATATTTGTACCCAAGTCTACAAACAACCCCTTCCAAAAGTTGGAAGTGAACTTGACATCTCTGTCAAAGACTATTGCCTTCGGCAATCCATGCAATTTGAAAATCTCCTTCATGAAGATCCTTGCAATATCATCCGTCTTATGCGTAGACTTCACCGGTATAAAATGTGTTTCCTTTGTCAACTTTTCTACCACAACCATGATGGAATCATGTTGTCTCCAATTCATCGGCAATCTTGTAATAAAATCCATGGAAATAACTTCCCATTTCCATTATGGAACTGGCAAAGGTTGCAACAAACCTGCTGGATGTTGATGCTCAACCTTTACCTGTTGACATTTCATGCACCTAGAAATGTATTCAGCCATATCCTTTTTCATTCCTGGCCAAAAGTACTACTTTCTAGCTGTAGCAATTGTCTTCTGATATCCTAGGTGACCAGAATACGGAGCTTGATGGATTTCATCCATGACAACTCTCCTCAAATATGCTACATCTGGAATATAAATTCTACCTTTATAAGTGAGAAGTCCATCTTATCCCAATTTATATCCCTCATACCTCTTCTCAAGACATTGCTACTGCATTTTGTCTTTTACCCGCTCATACAATTCATCTCCAGCAGTGTGACTAACGATCTGCTACCTCAAATCTGATTGGAAAATACTAAGAGATGCCACATGCATTTCCTGCACCTTCCTGCTAAGTGCATCAACTACCTTATTCTCTTTTCCCTTTATGTGCTTGATTTCAAAATCAAACTCACATAAAAATTCTAGCCATCTTGCTTGCCTAGCATTCAGAGTAGGTTGATCAAACAAACACTTTAGTCCACAGTGATCTGTTCTGAGCTCAAATCTCCTACCCATCAAGTAATGTCTCCACATCTTGAGAGCATGTACTATGGCTGCAAGATCTAGATCATGAGTGGCATAGTTCCTCTCATGCTCCTTTAGCTTTCTTGAATCATAACATATCACGTGGTTGTTTTGCATAAGGACTCCTCCAAGCCCTTGTCCGCATGCATCGGTGCACACCACAAAATATTTCTCTAGATCTGCAACCTTCAATACTAGTGCACTGGCGAGAATATTCTTCAACTGCTAGAAGCTTTCTTCACACCTCGATGTCCATTTGAACTTCATCCCCTTCTTTTGCAAAGAAGTGATGGCATGTGCAACTCTGGAGAATCCTTCAATGAATATCCTGTAATATCTAGCAAGTCCCATGAAAGATCTTACATCTGTCACATTTCTTGGAGTAGGCCAATTCATAATGGCTTCAATATTTTCAGGGTCCACAGATATACCCTTCTCTGAGATAATGTGACCCAAATACTGAATTCTATCTCTATAGAAGTCACACTTGCTCAATTTTGCATACAACTGGTTCTCCTTGAGCAATTTCAATGTCAATCTCAAATGCTCTTCATGCTCTTCCTCATTCTTGGAATAAAGAAGAATGTCATCAAGGAAGACAAGAACAAACTTATCCAGATATCTGCTGAAGACACTATTCATAAGGCACATAAATGTAGCTGGTGCATTCATGAGACCAAATGGTACCACTACAAACTCATAATGCCCATACCTTGTCCTGAAGGCTGTCTTATGAATGTCTTCATCCTTGATTCTCACCTGATGGTAACCAGACCTCAAGTCAATCTTGGAAAATACCCTTGCTCCCCTCATTTGATCAAAGAGGTTATCAATTCTAGGCAAAGGATATTTATTCTTCACAGTAACCTTGTTCAATTGTCTGTAATCAATACATAATCTGAGTGTACCATCTTTCTTCTTTACAAACAGAATCGGTGCTCCCCAAGGAGACACACTCGTCCGGATATACTTCTTTTCCAACAACTCTTGCAGTTGCATCTTCAACTCGAGCATCTCTAGTGTACTCATCCTATAGGGTGCCTTAGACACTGGTGCTGCTCCTAGCACAAGTTCGATCGTGAAATCAATGTCCCTCTTTGGAGGAAGCCCTAGAATCTCATAAGGAAACACATCCCTGAATTCCTGTAACACTTGATAGCCCTCCAACCTCAGAATTTCATCTCCTGATGTCTCCAAAATATGAGTTGCATACAGCTAGAAACCCTTCCTACAGAACTTCTTTAACTGCATTACTGAAACATGCCTTACTGAAATCACCTTCGGAATACCTTTCACAACTACTAGGTTCTCTTCTTCATTCGTGCATTTGAAAGTCTTATTGTAACAGTCAAGCTTCACTCTGTGAGCTTCCAACCCTCCGACCAGTGAAGAGGACGCTACCATGGCGCTAACCATCTAGGATACCAATCCCATGAACATGTGAAGTCATAAAATTGCTGAATTGCTGAAAACAAAATGCTGATAACAAGATGCATTGAAGTAGAACATGCACACATGAACATTTATCATGCACAGATGCAATTGTTTATCATACACGGTGGAAGCAACATACATTCATACAAGCATTCATTCAACATGTTCATCACATTCATTAACAGTAATATAATTGCAGAAGTAAAATAGACAAGGTTACTTATCTTATGAAGAACTCATTCCGCAACCAGCTACGTCGCTGCAATGTTCCACCCAACCATAGGCCAGCATGCTCCTTAATATCTTAGCAATGCTGCCACCCCCGAGCTGGGCATGATTCTCCAAGGAATAAGGGAACAAGCAGGCTTACACATAGCCAAGGATATGCAAAACACAGTCAAGCCAACACAGTTGGGTTTATCAGGCCATTAAGGAGTTGGGAAAGCCTAAATGCTAAGCTGGTGAGCCCATTACAGAGCTAGGAACACCTACACCAGAACTAGCTTGGCTTCTAAAACACCCATACACACCCAACACAAGGAATCAGTCCCTTCTTTGCTACATAGTCCCTTAGGCCCGGCATTCCCTTCCAATGCTATTTAGGGGTTATGGAGAAGAAAACCAGCCCTCTAGCTTTGTATGTGTGGTTTCCAGCCACCAGGTTTATCAAGCAAACCAAGCCCCCATCCCTGCTCCCCACACAGTTCGAAGACCAACCATTGCACACATGCAATCAATCAGTTGTTACAGCTTAACATGGGAAAATGATTCATGAGTCATTCTTGGCCCTATCATAGCCAAAATGACTCCCAAATGAATTACAATAGTCCCCAAATGTAACAACAGACACATCTCATGACATGGGAAAACAACAGTCCCAAAAAAAACGTATCAGTATACACTACCAACAATGTGGGGAACAGCAGCCCGTTCTGGGCAACAAAGCTGCTGGGAAAAACTTACACAGACCACGCTGGGAAATAAATTATAGTCTCCCGACCTGTGCGTGATTAACAACAATGCAGAACCCACAAATCAGCCTGTGAGGAAAGGATATAGCCACATCATTCCCAAATCCACAGAGGAAAAACTACGTGCGTAAAACCAAGAAAAATCCTGTGTGTGAGAGAATAATGAACAGACAATCGGGAGTGCATGAATGTCTCAGCACTGTCATGGAGAGAATAATGTGTCCACAGGAGTGATGGCAGTGGTTTTGCTTTCCATCGTGAAGTCAACAGTGGTGGTGGAGTGTGTGTGTGGGAAAGGACTGACAGTCCTGCCACACTCCACTCCCAGCCATAACTGCCCCAACTAACAGCAGCACTTATTAATGGTGGTAGTTGGGTTAGACAAGGTGGTGACACATGGTTTTTCCTTCTGGCTCAAGGTTTGACAATTTCCCCACCCTTATCCTTGTGAAAATCATGCCCCTTCTCAATTTAGTTCCCGCGGACGTAGCTGGTCGGGTTATTTTTAATTAAATATGCATATTTACATGATGACAAAACTTGATATGTATGCCGCATGCCCCGATATACCATCAGTGACAATTTTAAATCCAAAACATAGAATAACCAATCAATGGTGGGGCCTTGGACTTTAGCTCCACACCATGATCATTTACAATATTTACATCATGTACACTTAATGCAATGGGGTCAAAAACGGGGTGTTACATTTTGGTTCTCCTCTCATGTCTGTTCTTGAGGGAGGATTTTCCCCATGTGCTTTTTCACTTTCCTCAGCTTTTTGGACATAGTAATTGTTAAAGGGTAACCATAGCCTTGTTGCTGGGCCCTATATACACCTATATTTTTTACATACCATCATAAATTTAGACTTAAAGGGGGGTGTTGGGATATTATTAAACCCAATCATAACTTAGGATAAAATATTTAATCAATATTTGATTGAATTCCTACCCACTAGCTAATTAGTTGGAATCCACTTGCACCTTAAAGTCAACAAATACCATCTATACCTCAGGAATGCTTTATTTTTTATTATGTGTTGAAATTGACCACTTTATAGAATCCCAAAATCAATAACTGCGCTTTCTTGTAGATTCTTCCTTATTCTGCTTTTATACATCTTTTTTGTGGATAAGGTAAATCTAGTTAACTAGGAAACTGGTATCTTTTGTTTCCAACCCATCCTCCATGAGTTTCTCTCCATATTCTAGGATTATCATTTTTTTCCTTTAGTCTTGACAACTCACTCATGCTTTTTCAAATTCGTTAGGTCCCTGACTAATTTGGGAAGTGCTTTAGCCACCTATGGGGGTTTATCATATTTGGTAAGTCTGATTTATGAGCTAGCAAAGAGTTGTCTTCCATCAACTCAAATATCCTTTATAAGGATGTATTACCATTGTAATAATATCAATTATCATTTATTGATAATTCATTAATGTGTGTTCATTAATTCCACCTCTTCTCTCCTTATGATAATTCTTTGCAATTCCTAGTGAGGTTAATTGTGTGCTTAGATTATTATCTTGTTTATGGAATTCATATTGGCATCAAGGATTTAGAATTATGACATTACCTTTCCCATAAATAATGTGTAATTTTTTTTATTTATTTTCTCCTTGATCATTAGCATAGATTCATCAATTTATCGTGTTGATTTTATTCTTGTATCTTGTCCTTAATATCTTTTGTAGGTGTCTCTCCTTCATGGTTGGATTGCAAAAGCACCGAGAAGGAAAGTATCATCTTCAAGAATAAGTATACAATATTTACATTCAATTAATTTGATAATATAGGGAAATGTTGCATAGGTTTACTAATTTTATTCTAGATCTAAACCATTTAGACTAGGGAAACGGTTCTTGTCCGCACTAACAGAATTTTTTCACTAAAGAAATCGGCGACCATATTGGGGAATTATCTATACATTTTATTTTTTGTTTTTTATTTATGTTTCACTAAAAATTCGTAGTTTTTCTTTTTCTCATCAAAGGTGTGAGAATTCACTTTATCTCAGTCCTAATTTTTCTCTCTAAGTAAGTGTTCAAATACTGAGAGCGGGGTGAATCAGTATTTGTACAATAGAAAATTTTAATCAAAAGCAAGTTGCTGATCACCAATCATAGCACATCATCAATGTGTATAAAAATAACAAGCTGCATAGTACACAATAATTTTTGACGTGGAAACCCAAGTTTTGGGGGTAAAACCACAGAAGCCTTTTAAAAATAGTTTTCCCGAAATAACTCGAAGGAGGAAAAAACCCCTTATTATAAAGAATTCAATTTTCCATCTACAACTAGAAGGAGGCTTCAACCCCCTAATTTACAGGCTCCAACTTGAAGAAAGCTACAACTTCCTAGTTCTTCAGGTTCAACTGGAAGGAGGCTACGAAATCCTTTCCTTGCCCCGTCCTTCCACCTTGATATGAAGATAGAAACCATTGAACCACTAGTGCACTGATCCTACATACCTGCTAATCATCGTGATCCAACCAAAAGCTGATAGGTTCACCTTCAATAGGTTCACCTTCAATGATATGTTCACTTTCAACAGGTTTTCTCAACATGTTCAACTGACAAGTCTGCATTTGACACGTTCACCTTGAATACAACATACCCACATGCTCTGCGATGGTTGAAATTGTGAGCAATATAACTTCTTGTAACTGAACATAGTGAGTAGTCACCCAAACGTCTCAACATATTATATATAAGAATGTACATTATGTAATATAGACATATTTTTGATCATCATATGATTCCTCCATCTTTCATGGAGTAAAAGTAATAAATTGGTTCGAATTCTTGCATATTGTCTGTGTGTATATTTCTTGTCAACCTAGTGTGTTTCCTGATTTGTTGTTCCTTTTTATATGCTTCTTCAATAATAGAAATAGACTCATTCAGTCGACTTTTGTCCCCACCATGCACCTGGAAACAACCTGGACCATTGGTATCAGAGAAATATCTTGTCCAAAGCTTAAGTTACATAAGCACTTCCATCGAAGTTATTTAACTTATGCCTATTCAAACACACTCGCAAGCCCAGCAACACAAGTAGACACTTCCTTCGACTTCAGAAAAGATGGCTGAAGAAATAGACAATAGACAGGCAATTGATGAGACAAAGAAACTCATAGAAAAAGCACTGGCTCACCAGCAAACCGAAATGTTCTACCAGTTTAGAAAGATTCTCCAGAGAGTCAATGCGAACTCTCGGGAATCCTTGACATGATCTCACTCCAAGAAAATCATCCCCTTCAAAGTGCGAATGAATCTGGACATAGCGAACCTTGAAGGAAAGATTGAAATGGAATTCATTAACAATTGGGTACAACAATTGAAATCTTACTACATGGTAAATCAACTCTCTGAAGAGGAAAATATCACTATTATGTCCTTGAAGATGTCAACCTCCATACACTATTGGTGGGAGAATCTATTGACAAAAATGGAAATAGAAGAAGACCCCATTGACACATCTATAAAATTTGTCGAATACGTTCGAAAGGAGTTCTATTTTCCCAAGTACCTTGAACAACAGCACAAGAAGTGGCAACAGCTAAGATAGTGGAAAGACCAGTCCGTACAGAGTTACACTGATGATTTTTATCTACTCATGGCTAGAATTGGAATCCAAGAAGAAGAGAAATTACTTGTCTTGAAGTACGTCAGCAGTTTATCCTAGTACATTCAGCAAGAGATGAATTTTATGAATGTCAGCACACGTGTGTATTTCATTATGCCAGCAAGCTTGAAGCTAAACAAAAATAAAAGATATGTTTTGGGAACAAGCCAATAGGTCGAACATTCGACAAGAATTCACCAGCCAACTTCGACAAGTTCAAGAATCCTTGTTAGTAGACTCTGCCAAAGCCTGATCATAAAAAGAAGAAATTTTAGAAGGAAAAGAGGGATTGCAGCAAATAGAAACCTGCCGAAAAATGGTGTGATTATCACAGTTCATCATGGCATTATACGTCAGAATTCAAAGCTCAGAAGACATTTTTGGAAAAAATTTCGACTTCTAACTTATCCGACAGAACCCTAGTAGAATATGATCCAAATGCATTAGACCTCTTGACTTCAACCTCGACCACTCTGACAACCTTGACCATCGTCGATGAGGAAGAATGACAGCACCTATTCCATACATAGAAATGGGTTCAGAACAATCCATTACATCTTATTGTGGATAAAGGTAGGTAGAATAACTTTGTTTCTGAAGATCTTGTGAATAAATTAGGTCTTGTCACCACCCCACATCCTCAACCTTACAATACCAGTTGGATCAAGGATGAGAAGGAACTAAGGATCACAAGGAAATGCTGACTCGCCTACTTCATTAAGCCTTTTAAAAATGAAGTACTCTATGACGTGGAACCACTTTTCGTAGTTGACGCCCTATTCGGTAAACCTTACCTATGAGATCGAAACGGTACATATCAATCATGTCCTAAGAAGGTTATTGTCAAAATACAAAACCAATGGTGTGGAATACCAAAGCGACAACCCACATCAATGGTTGCTATAATATCTACCAAGGAAACAAAGAAGCTTATCAATCATGCTCAAAAGTTTGCATTAATCATGATAAAGCCTCAACATTCTCGGAAGACTACAACAATGAGTCGACTCACCGACCAACGCAGATCTCGATAACAATAACAGATCAAAACCATTCTTGAATAATACCAGAACATATTTCAAGCACCAAACGAAGTACCTCTGCACTGTGAGGTAAAACACTCCATTGAACTTGTTCCTGGTTCTTTGTTACCTAACTCATATTTTTACAGAATATCCATTCTTGAAAATGAAGATATTCACAGACAAATCAAGGATTTGATCAACAAGGGTCATATCTGCCCCAACTCCTCTCCTTGTGGAAGTCTAGTCATCTTAGTTCCAAAGAAAGATGGGACTTGGCTTTCAACAAAATTTCAGTGAAGAACAAATACTCTCTTCCATGGATTGATGAACTCATCGAGAATCTGAAAGGTGCTAAGTTCTTTACAAAACTCGACCTTGAGTCAGGATACCACCAGATTCCAATTGAGTCCACTGATGTATGGAAAATGACTTTCAAAGCCAAGGAAGCATTGTTTGAATGGTTAGTCATGCCTTTCGGTTTAACCAATGCACCTGCAACCTTCATGAGATATATGTATGACCTTCTATGACCTTTACTCAGTAAATGTGTCATTGTCTATCCTGACGATATCTTGATCTTCAATCAATCATGGCAAGAATATGTCCAACAAATTCGACAAGTTTTTGACACTCTCTAGAAACATCAAATGTATTTGAACATGGAAAAATGCTCATTTACGATGACCAACATCAAGTATTTTGGGTATGTAATTGACTCTACACGCATTCATGTCGACCCAGAAAAAGTACAGATCCTCAAAGACTGGACCATTCCTCAAAACATTCATGAACTAAGAATTTTTCTTGTTTTGGAGAATTTCTATCAACGATTCATACTTGGATTCAACCACATCGCATGGCCTTTGAATCAGTTGATAAAAGGAAATGGGAAAACTGTCTTCAAATTAACACCGACAAAAAAACAATATTTTGAACCAAAAAAAAACAAGCTTTGTATTGCACTAGTACTTGTGTTACCTAATTTGCATCAGCCCTTTGAGATTGAGACAGATGCATCAGATTATGCCCTCAGCATAGTGATCACTCAGTTAGGCCACCCAGTCGCATTTCATTCTGAGACCTTCAGCGACATAGTTAGAAGGTACTCGACGTATGAAAAAGAACTGTACACCATTGTGCAAGATATTAAGAAACGGGGTTACTACATTCTTGGCATGGAAATGATCATCCTCACTAACCATAAGCCTTTGTATTTCACTCTGACTTAGTCAAGACTATAAAAAACCTGACAAGTCAAGTGGATAAATTACCTACAACAATTTCAGTTGGTAATTAAGTATCAGAAATGCAAATCCAATGCCGCAACTGATTGTCTCAACAAACTACCCATTACTCTAATGTCTACAGTGATGAGTATGCAATGTTATGACACCACTACTTGGCCACAATTATATTCAATAGACTGTGATTTTTCTACATTCTATTAATAACTTCATACCGACAAGTTGTCGACTACCAACTACTTCCTAAAGGACACCTTGCTATAGAAGCTTAGATAGATTTGTTTACCAATCAGTGCAGGTGCTGGAATGGTGTCCAAGGAAAAAAACAGGGGATGGAAACCTAGCCAAAGGCTTCAAATAATCCTACGCAAGTATTACCCTATCCTCAAGCTATTTGGTGTGGTTAACACCCACAGATATTTGGCCTCCGCTGGCACTCTATGAGTTGGTGAGTTTGATCCTCGAAAGGGAGAATTTGAATTAGATCTAAAACTAATCCTAAATGTGATTTGAATGCAATCTACAATTAATAATTCTGCAACTATTGGAATAAATTCTATAGTTAAAGAAATACATATATGAACTAGAATACTAACCTATCTAAATTTTAATTAAACTAATAACCCATCCTGGGAGCAAAGTAATTTAATGTGGAGAGAATGATATAATGCTCAAAAGAATAGTTGGATTGTCAATAAATTTAAAAAAAAATCAATCATTAACATCATCAGCACATCAATTCTAACACAAGAAGTAAAACATTATCTTCACTATGTTAAAACTGTTTGACCATAGAATCATATCTACAAATCATTAAACATAATTAGATTAACAAATATACTACACAAATTTAGAAAAATGAATCTCATTACTTTTCAAAAGTGTGTAACATAAACATATTATTAGACATGAATGAACAAATGAAGAATGAATGCTCAAATGGAAAGTTTCACATCATCATTTTAGTTTCATAAAGAAATTTACAAAGCTAAACATTGATGATCAGCAACCTCTTCAGTCTAGCTCTCTTCCAAGTAGAAATACATAAAAAAGAGTTTACCAAAGAAAATTACAATACTTCTTGTCTACAAAGACCACCTCTCTTCCCCCCTTCCTCCTCCTTCAATACATGAGAAATCTACCATTTAAATAATAATTACAAAAGAATGAATCCCCATGAAACTGGGATCATAAAAAATAATGGCTGAGAAATTCTCGCCACCTAGTCCAAATGTCCAACAATTTATCTATGTTGGGATAATCCGCTGATTCGAAACCAAGTTGAGCATCACACTTAAAATTTTCCATTTTATTTTAAGCCATCTTGAGAGAAATGCGGACAAAAATCTGGATCTTTCCCGTAACAACAAGAGGTTGTCTTATCTATCGATCCACTTCTTCAATACTGATATGATCGAGGCATTGGATTTTTTTGTTTGGCTCCATCGCAACAACGTTCAACCTACTCAATCATAAACTTCACAGGAAATAATTTTCAATAAGATCCATGGTAGGAAAATGCATTGTTTCCATGATGTTGTCCACAGCATACCATCTTCTTCCACACATAGCTTGTGCCTTTTGAATGTTCTTGCAGTAGATAATTCAAGCCATTTTAAAAATTGAAAAACTCTGTTTAAATGCATAAACAAGAAATCAAGACCAATTAAGAAAAAAAGCAACAGTAAACAATAAAATGTAAAAATGACAGAAAAAAACCAACATGGAACTAACCGGAACCGTGAAAATGATCTATGGTAAAAATTGCAGTAAAAACTCATGCAGCAAGGTAATTCTCGAAAGTGAAAATGGTAAGGAAAATACAAAGGACCCACCTATTTATAGATTTTTCGCGGGTTGAATTCAGGCCATAGGATTAAATAAATAGACAGTCTGGATCAAATCTTGCGGGATACGGAATCAAGTTGCAAGGTTTGAATTTTGTTCACTTTCCTGCAATCTACAATCTGCAAATTGCGGGTTGTGGGATACAGGTTCAAAAATTCAACAAACTAACGTGCATGAGAGTTCCTGCAATCCACAATTGCAGCTTGCGGGATGCGGGATTACAAAATATTGAAATCTTAACTAACCCTTTCCGCGATCTGCAATCAGCAAATTGCAGGTTGCAGGTTGCAGAACCAAACCACACAAATCATAAATGAAACTACTTCCCACAATCCACAATATGTAATTGCGGGATGGAGAACTGTAGTTATCAAAATTTATGAATCATCCTTAGTGCATCATCAAAACTATATATACAATGACATAATTGTGACATGTCTTTAGACATGTGCAATATCCCACTTCCCAACATCTTTTAGTTCATAGGTTTCTTCCTCAGACAAATTTTCCACAATGTTCTTGAGGTCCTACTCTAGTATAGTTTTTGTTCACCTCATCCACAATGCACCAACATTGATTGTCCATTGCCTTATTTTCCTTCCCAGGATTAGCACATCCACATGTACCTATATCAATCATTAAGAAGAAGTATCCATGTTATAATTATTCTCATGAAATAGTCATAATTTCTGTAACAATTTTCCAATTCGTAAAGATAAGAACAAATATTCATTTTATCAAATAAGTAGAAAATATCTATCCAATACTTATCTACATGCATATTTCTTTTCTTTCACAAGGTTTCCACAGAAAATCATTCATATCAATGCTACTATTCACACACACTCTATAATTGTCCCAATACATAGCACTTATCCCTCATAATCTTAGAAAACAAAAGATATGGGGCTCCTTTATCTAAGTTAAATGTCCCTCGGGTTCCCTTCTCTGAGTTAACACTCCCTTGGTATTTATGCCTTGATTCCCTTCCACCCTATTTTTTACCCTAGAATGTAATTATGTAAATATCAATCAAATGGTTAGAAGCTAGACATGAATGCTCCACTATAATAAATATGATGTAATTATGTACATTTTACATATAAAAACCTGGGACTAGTGTATATCAAGAAGGACAAAGAATACATGGGGGATATGATTCCACAACATGAAGAGTGAGAAGGGGATTTAAGGGGGAGATGACCCTAGTGACTTATCTTTTAATTCACTATCGCTACTATTCATTTTATCCTATTTTCTATTAATCCTTATTTATAAAAGTGAATTAGTCATAACCTTGGGTTAATTATCCTAAGCTTTGTATTAGAGGGGAAAATGTGTATGTTGGAATGTAGTGGGAATACCCAAGGTTCAACATGAATTTTTCAAAAAAAATATTAGATACTGGCCCTTTCAGGATCACCTAAGAATAGGTAAATTCTCACCTAAGGTATCTATGGGGATTGAAGGAACCAATTTTTTGTAGTGATAAATGGATGGAAGGAATTCTTTCTAGATAGTCTAAAAAACATCCATAACATGTGTGCAGAAACATATAACATATTCACATAAAAAATCATAGAAAAATTAATATCACGCCTTCACAACAAACAAAAAATTAATTGTGGGAATATAATAAACCCACTTCATACCTTAGGATAAAACATTTAATAAATTTTGATTAATATCCTACCCACTAGCTTAGATAGTTGGCATCCACTTGCACCACATAGCCAACAATTGCCATATATACCCCAGGAAAGATTTAGTCCTAATTCTAGGTTGATCATGTCCACTTTATTGACTTCCAAAATTAGTAACTGCACTTTTGTGCAGATTTTTTTGTCTTTTACTACTCTATTCCTTTTTTGTGTGGATAAGGTAAAGCTATTCAACTAGGAAACTGCTATCTTTTGTTTCCAACCCACTCTCCATGATTTTCTCTCCATATTATAGGATTAGCATGTTTTACCATCACTTTTGAAAACTCACTCATTATTTTTCTAATTCATGAGTTCCTTGACTAATTTGGGAAGTACTTTATCCACCTATGGGGGTTTATCATATTTAGTAAGTCTATCTTTCTGAGATTGCTGATTTGTCTCCAATACAAATAAATTTTACCTATGAGGGATGCACTATTTATGTACATTATTATTCATCATTATTCAATGGAAGGATACACTCCAATATTTATCTCTTAATTCATGTGATTCAGTCTTTATTCTTCTCTCTATTTTTCCTAGGTATGGTTGTGAGAATATATTAGTAGCAAGATATATTTCATGTTATTCTTCTTAGCATATTTACTCATATAATTAGAGATTATATTTCTACATGTTATTAGAGAACAAGGTTTTTCATGTTCAACAGACTCGAGGATCCAACTATTCTGTCCATTAGAGTGCATCCAGTCTCATAATACTCTCTAAAGAAGAGTTTGTTTTTAATCTTTATACAAGATTGTTCTCCTAGCTTTATTTTTTGAAATTTGCGGACAGTTTCTTCTTGAGTGCACCAAATCATCAGTATGGATCCTTATTCAGCTATGATCTTGAATCCCTCCAACTATCATGAATGGAAAGACACAATTGGCATTCTATTGTGTAATAAGGGACTATACAGAGTTACTCTAGCTTTGGAGAATGAGCTAAATGATGTTGTTAAGAAAGCTAAGTGGCATAATAGGTTGGATGAATCCTATGGATTACTTTTCCTCTCTATTGTTCTTGATATAATATTTCATCTAGATGGTTTGACCACTCTAAACAAAGTATGGACCAAACTTGAGCCTCTCTTTAGAGTTCAAGATGATTTTAGAGTGCATCAGTTGGATATTGAGTTATTCTCAATTAGTCCAAGTAGTTTCAGTTCTATTAATGTTTTCTTCACCAAATTAAAGTCACTTGTTTTAATACTCAAACATTCTGGGATTGAGAATAAATATGATCAATTAATCATTTCCATTCTTTCCAAATTGGGTTCTAAATACTTAGTTTTTGTGTCTACTTTTCATGCTACTAGGCTTGTTGTTTCTAATTGGAAAATGCCTTATTTGTGTACTTTCTTTGATTCACTATTAAAGGAGAAAAAAAATTGATCCATATGGGTGATATTATATATTCCAAGGGAAAGTATAATTCTCTCATGGTTCAAGGAATCAAGAATACCAAATCCAAAGAAAATAAAATTGGGAAAGATAAGAAGCCAAAGTCAGAAATTGAAGATGAAAGTTTGAAGCCTGCTAATGAAGATTCAATGAAGAAGGTCAAGAAGAAAGGGAGAACATCCAAGTGTTCTTATTGAAGCAAGGTATTTCATATAGAGAATACATATTTCAATAATAATATGGGCACCATATCTCATCTTCTTGAGAATCAGAACATCGAAGTTCTAGATGAGCTAGAGAAGCCTCGTGATTCCTCGGAACACTATCATAGTGCACAGTGACAAGGTGATATAAACTATGCCTTGAGTTCCAGAGTAAAATAATTTTCTCATGTATCTGATATATATTAATTTTATGACATATCATATCCTTTCTTTTATAAACCACCTATCAGTCTCCTAAATTCATTTCTCAATAATTGTGATTTTTCACTAGATACTGACTTGTCTTTAATCATCTCTTCCTCACTCCATAATTATGATTTAGAAGAATTTTTGAAGGATGATATACATTCCATGACATCATTCATACCACCATCCATACCATCGGCCATACCTCTGAATACTCCAAAGGCTATACAAATCCCAAGTTCACTAGTTGATTTCTCATTGGTATTTGTATAGCCTTTGGAGTATTCAGAGGTATATATGGAAAGTGTTGATTATGTGGTGCAAGTGGATGCCAACTATATAGGTTAAAGAATTTCCTACCCAGTAGCCTATATAGTTGGCATCCACTTGCACCACATAATCAACACTTTCCATATATACCCTAGGAATTCTTTAATCCTAATTATGGGTTGATCCTATTTTCTTTATTGACTTCCAAAATTAGTAACTGCGCTTCCCTGCATATTTTGTCTTTTACTACTTTATCCCAGCTTTATTGTGGATAAGGTAAAGCTAGTCAACTAGGAAATTGTTATCTTTTGTTTCCAACCCATTCTCCATGATTTTCTCTCCATATTCTAGTATTAGCATTTTTTCCATCACTCTTGACAACACACACATGTTTTTTCTAATTCGTGAGGTCCTTTACTGATTTGGGAAGTGCTTTAGCCACCTATGGGGGTTTATCATATTTAGTAAGTCTATCTCTCTAAGCTTGATGCGTTATCTTCAATACAACTCGATTTTACCTACCAGGTATGTACTATTTATGTACACTATTATTCATCATTATTAAATGGAAGGATACACTCTAATATTCATCTCTTCATTCATGTGAATCAATCTCTATTATTCTAGTCTCTATTTTTCATGCGTATGCTTGTGATAATTATCTTAGTAGAAAGATCTATTTCATGTTCTTATTCTTATCATATTTTCTCATAGCATTAGAGCTTCTATTTCTACATTAAAAATATCATAACACAGAGTCATTATGTCCAAAACTAGTCAACTTCTTTTTATCATTCAAAGCATTCCTTACAAAATATGTGCATTGCGCTCATTCATTATGCTTTAAACATATCCATCATCATTCACTATCAACTCCATATATTCATTTTCTCCAAAACATAACATTTAAACATAATCTCTCAAAACATCTAATGCATATTCTCTATCCCAAAGTCCTTACATATTTATACAATCTTAATGGGGCTTAGACCACAATAAATGGACCAAAAAAGCTTAACGACTTCCAATGGTCTTCCTTATTTTGCATGCATTGTTCCTTTCATGCCAATTGTCTTTCCTTATTTTTTGTTCATCATGTGGCATGATCCTACACATATTCTAAATCTTGACCCGAAAATCATGTTCAATCATCCAAATATACTTCTAGGATAAATAAATTCCTTAAAATCTACGACAACAACTTGAGAAAATATTGTTGGCACATTCTTCGGTCCAAAAGGAATGAATGTATACTGATAGCATCCCCATTTTTTTGCAAATTTTGTCTTATGCATATCTTCTTATGTAATATTTATCTAGTGATAACCAAAGAATCAATCAGTAAATGAATAAGCTTCTTATCCTCCTACATTCTACAAGACTTCATATGTAAATGGGGTAGGAAACAAGTCATGTAAATAAGCATCATTTCATTTCCATAAATCCATGAGATTTTTTATATATATGTTTTTGGTCTTAGACCACCACTGGGATGATCCATTCTAATCCTTCGATCAATTCAATGATCCTAGATTCCAATATCTTATATATTTCTACTTTTACATTATGCTTATATACTAGGTTCAATCGGTATGATCACTACTTTATCGGCTTGACATGTGGCTTCAAATGGATCCTCATCTCCCCTATATCCCCAACAATCTCTTTCATTTCTAAAAATGTAGTTGCGAAAAGGTCATGGTATTGGCGAAGTAAATCAACAACCTTCTCAATAATTTCATCATTCCAATAGTCTCTAATATTTGTGAACTTGGGATTATCTTTTGTACCAATATTCACCTTGCACATTTTCAATGGGTTTGCATAGTCAACATATCCATGCTCAGGACCTTCTATTGTGCTCTCCTTTGGTTTTTGAAACTTTCAAATTTCTCAGGTATTCATCCTCCTAGTCTTCCTGAACAACATTATAGCATTCCAAAACCACTTGAACCATCACATGTAGTCTAGGTGCACTAAATATGGTTACTAGTCCAATCACATCTTCTGATGTAAAGATATTGTTTTGATAACCTACAAAATTGTGTCCATTGAATGGCCCTCATCTTCAAAACTGAAAGTTTCCTTAAATTTGCTAGTCAAATATTCCAATCTGACATTTCTCTGTACTTCCAATTCTATATAACAATTATTCGGGATTTTGTCGAGTGTATGTACAAAATAAGTGTGTACATTCATGATTAGGTACTTAAATCCATGTCATGGCATACTATGCAACATGATCTAAAGGAAAATTAAACCCAGTATACTTTTGTGCAGTATATTCGATTCTGAACCTGGCCTGTAAAAACCTTCTACATTATTTCCAACCCTCTATTCTATTATCATGTGCATCCCACCAACTTGCAGGAGTCACTTTCAAGATAATATCTAATGCTATCATTATTTGATGTTATAATATATGTAATTCAAATTATTTTACAAAATATTTTATACTAGTTAGTCCATCATAGATAAATATATCATGTACCTCAGCTCCAGTTTAGCATAATGTGTGGGTAATATGAACACACCTCCTTGTAGATACTTCATGTGAGCTTTGCTGCCAATATTCCAGGGAATATTCTTAATTCTACAAAAAATAGAGGATACTTCACCAACTGATTACACCATCAATAGTAGGATTAACATAGTAATCCATCTATGTGGTCACATTGTAAAGGTTATCAAGTTCTTTGTTCCTTATCAATTCCACATATCATCTTCCTTATATGGGATCCAATGGCACAACAACTTTCAAGTCTTCTACTTCAAAAATAATTTGTCTCTTTCTTGGGTCAATTACAGCATGGTTATCAAAATCCAACTCAAGTACAAGTAGTGTGGTATAAGGCTTACCATCATCTACTATCTCGATGAATTCAAAATTTGTTGTGCTACACACTCCATCGATATCCACATTCACCATTTTCTTTCGATTGAAAAAATATTCTTCTTATTTTATAACCTGAACTGAATGGGTGACAAAATCAACTTTGTTTTTCCCATCATCTCCCATGTCTACTTTGGAAGGACATTTACAACATATCCCAGATCCAAGATGATATAATACATATCGTAGTCTCCTATCTGTGCACCAATTCAAAACTTTATATTCATCATTTTCTTATGTTGTACCTGTTTAACTGCTTGTTGTGTAGTTGGTGCTTTGTTATCTTGTGCGTAATGGTTGATCATCCTATACTGCATGTTTATTGTAAATTCATTCTTTATTATTTCTAAATATATCTTTAAGAAACTTTTCAAAGTACATGTTTTCTCAAGTGCCCTTTCTATAATTGAGTAGTCATATGCTGGAGGCATATCATACATATTTGGGCGTTTATACATAGGTCATTAGTCTTATTCTCTGTATTATTTTTGTAGAATTTCCTTCCTTTATTTATTATATGTGTACCTTTACCTATGTGTATCAAATGTTAGAGGTGGTTCTACTACTTTCTCGACCCATTGGTCCATCTGATTTCCTTGTTTTGTCGCATCGACTCATATTCTTGTTCCTTCGCACATAAATATTGTTATCCTTGGTCAATCACCATGATATTCCACTACTATCATTTGCACATTCTATTTTATTTCCTCCTTCCACTACCCAATCAGTTCTAGATAACATTCTATTGCATGATCCAACTATCTACAGTATATGCACGTCGTGCACGTTTTTTGACAATGTCACACAAAATTCTTAGGCTAGTTACTGTTACAACAAATAATTGCTCCTCTTCCTCTACCAAATTCTCCTCTTCCTCTTATATTGTATCCCCTTGAGTATTATATTTTGGTGCCGCTCCTTCTAATCTATCTTCCCCTTGAAATATATATTCATCTAAGGTGTGTTTTCACATTAGGTGAGTGCATGAAAATTCTATTCTTCATGTCCCACATACTTACAAAAGTCACAAAATAATTTTCTGGTAGTGCTCTGATACTTCTACATCAAAGGAAAGTAATTTGGGTTTTGACCCATCATTCTTCATATCTCACACCATAACCCTCCTCTTTTGGCCAAGGCATTCGGAGCTCCTATAGCCAAATAATATTTAAAGGTCGAACAATCATTCTTATGGTGACCTTTCGTTCTACATGTTTTCTTCCTCAATGGTGGAAGTCTAGTTGTCAAGTTAGAATGATGGGTGATGAATAAACAAAATATAGACAAATGAAAAAAATATTCCAACCACAACAGATGCAATATGTGAGTGATATGTGAAAATATGGCTTAGTGCGATGGTGTCCACATGTTGGTTCTTTTTAAATTACGAGTTTAATGAGCTTGTATTTAGAAAAGAACAATAAGTGTAAATTCACTAAAAATATGTAACGTCCTTCCTCTTAATTGTAACTAGACCTCCAAAAAGCACAATTGATGGTGATAGTGGAATCCACATACCAATTGACTAGTGGAGGTAATAAAGAGCCATTTCTAGTAGAAATGGGGGCAATGTTCCAATCAATAAGACTTGGTGACACCTCCCAACGTCAATAGAGGACTTCAGGACTCACTCACACTCACAAGTGTTCTTTGGTTGTATCATAATTTTAGCCACTATCCTTACCTTGCATCAAGTGTGGATCGCAAAATAGGAATGGGTCATATACTATCATCTCCCTAGCTACAAGGTGAGTGTCTTATAGGGAAGCACAAGGAAAATATACATTGGTTTTTACCTCCTTTGGTGTTAGTACACATATTCGATCCAGGATTGAGCACACTTGCTTATAGTAGGATTTAAAGTACCCTAGAAGACAGCAATGCTATGTTTCAAAAATATGTCTAATGAAACTAAGTTAATGGGTATGATTTCGATGCCTAACCTGTTCAAATATTGTAACTTCGAAGAATATTCTATATGCATCTTTTTTTGTGGTCCCCGATGGTCCTATCGGGAGAACCACTTGTATTACTTTGTACCCCGATGATTCTAATCAGAAGAAATAATAATATTCATGAGGTAGTCCCCTCTAATTGTAAAGTTGGGTCATTATCACCCCAGTGTGGTTACTTGAGCCTACATGTGTAACTCGAGCCTACATGATTAACTCGAGCCTACATGTCGGATGAGTTAATTAAAGTGAACGAATGAATATAAATAGAGGTGTAGCACTCCTCATTTGGAACACACACTCTCACTTGTGTAGCGCATTAGTGGAGAGAGAGAAGCAGCAGGAGAAGGAGGAGGATCAGGCTTTTATCTCCTTGTTGGTTTTATCTTTCATCTTTTTGGGCATCTATATTGAGGAAGCTTTTGCTGGGTTTTTCCCTTTAGGGTTTTCCCAGGATAAATCTGTGTTGTTCTTGTGATACTATTTCTTTCAGTGATCCTGCTTATATGATTTTGTTATGAAAATTAAATGTAATACTGATGTATTAGCTAAGCATATGAAAATTTAACATGGTATTAGAGCCACCCTAAATAGGACAACGTTCACAAGGAAGAATAGCCCTCTCTCTCTCCCCAGAAGAAATTAGGGCTTCTTGCAGAAGAATAATTTTTTAGTGAGCCTAGCATAGGATTTCTCTCCTCATCAAAATTGAATTTTAGAGACCTGGATCAAGATTTTTGGTTGGGTGAAACTCCGGGAAATTCAAACCCTAGTTTGACCCCGAGCTAGAAAAACTCTAACTACTAAAACTGCTAAGTTTTGGTACATTAGCTATATCCATATATTAGCAAAGTTTCAGGAGATGAAAATTGCATAGGATGAATATAAAATCCTTATTTACACTGTAGCCAAAATTCAGCCTCATATTTTCTATATTCTGGTAGATATGATCCCTCCAAGTTAGGGTTCCAGCCTCTTCCAGAATTCATCCCTAAACAGGACACCTGGGGAAACTTGCGATAGATTGGGATATAGAGGTCCAACTGGAATTCACAAAGATGTTCTAGAAATATAATGGAATTTAATTTTTTTGGTCTGAATTTCAGAACCAGAAGATGAAACAGTGACACATGGCATGCCGTACAACTTCGTTGTTATGAACAATCCTATAACAGGTCACCTTGGGAAAAAGATCATAAATCCCAATTGGTGAAACCAATTCTGATGAAACCTATGGTGTTGGAACAGGGACATACGATGTTACCTCAATGGGAACATTTAGACACATAGGAGTAGTATTTTCATAGATATCATAGAAACAGTGACAGGCATTTCTGCAGAAGAAATTGGAAAACTAGGGCTTCCTGTTCCGGGAGCTTCCCTCCACTTTTTTACGAAAAGGAGTACATTGGACAGATCCATTTGAAGAGATATATCTTTATATACAATCAGATCTGAAATATTCCAAGTTTTTAAAATTAGGGTTTCTCTGAAAAACCCTAGATCAGCCAGCTCCGGAAGCAGGACGGACACCTCAAATCAGTAAGATCTAATATTTTGCTATTTGCATTTGAGGTTATCATTTCAAAGTGATCTATCACATCTTCTTGATGATAAGCTTGGTGAAGTTGACAAATTACAAGCATGGAATTATTTTATCTCTCTAAAGAAAATAAATTGGACACCTACATGAGTAGAGAGGTTCCAGTCCTAGAGGGAGATGAGGCTCAAAGCCTTACACTAGAAGAACTTGGTCAAGGCCAAGAAGATCATTGTTGATTCAATAACGGATCAACTTGTACCACAAGTGTCTTCCCTAAAGACACCGAAAGAGATGTTTGATTCCTTGACCAAGCTATTTGAAGGAAATACATACAAATTGAAGAGGTAAAAGAAGAAGTGAAGAATGCAGAAGTGGTGATAGCCACCTTGAATAGCCTCCCAGGATCACGAGATTTGAGGAATGTGTGCCAGAAGGAATTGATTGCTTTCAGTCGACTCATAATAAGAGAAGAATAATATGGGAGCAATTGAATATTGAGCTCTCACCATTCAAAGAAGATCCTTGAAGCAATGAGGAATATGAAGAACTCAATTCTTGAAGAACCTCTTATCCATCTTATCATTTGGATAAGAAATGATGATGTCATGAATGAAGAATATGATGAAGTAGAAGGATCAAGAAGGAATCTACCCATGAAATGAATAAAAGATAAGTATTCAATTGTCATTGCATGATATTGTTTTGTTATGCATTTGATTATATTTAGTTTATTTGTTATGCATGATAGACTCTTTTGCATTAATGACAGTATACTACTAATATGCATGTGATGGGTAAGTAGCTCATGGTGCTATACATCTCTCAATTGCTACTTATCTAGAATGAAACCTCTTCGCTGACATATTGGATTAGTGCACAATCTCAATGATGTCATGGTAGAGATGGAAGGCATCTAGAAAGTTTCTGTGAGATATGGATGAATGTTGTATTGGCTAAATAGTTGCATGATGCATAAGAATTTGTTGTTATGCATATGTTTTATGAAATAGTTCTAACCATGCAACTGGTGCATTTGAATTGTAGGAAAGGTCTTGTACAACCTCCTACAAGAAAAGAAGGATGAGACTTGTTCCAAAGAACAAGTGATGACAATTCAAGATTCACTCCAATAAACATGAATCTGAAGCTCCCAGGGTCAGAGACATCATGATGAAAGAAAGAGCTTCAGAGAGCAGTAGATCCATCTCAAAGGATGAAGACCACCATGGTTACGAGAGATAACTCAAGATGAATAAAAGAATGGCAAGAATACCAAACCAAAGTAAGAGGGCTCGGACACACTCTAGTTGTGTCAACCTTTTTCAGCTATGAAAGAAGCTATGATCAAAGAATAACAGTTGATCATAGGGGATTTTGTATACGATATATGATTTTGAGACATAAAGGGAAGTACATAGTATCTTCCATATGGATATACAAGAACAAGTGTACAAATTAAGGTTCGACTATTACATGATATACTCTATTTACCAGTATATATCAAGCATAGAACCACCTGTACAGAATGAAGAGGGAATATGATACTCCACTTTAGGGGGAGTGACTACAGAAGATATCTGAGTTCGACACGGTACGACATGATGGACAACTTCCTGATGGATCGAGACTTTACCAAGAGTAAAGTGGGTTCCAACCTTCAAGGTTGAATGCAGAAGGCTAGGATATGTTGATGATCTAACAAGATGAACTCATGGAAGATGTTATCATGAAAGAATATTAGAATGATGTTTTGGATATAGTACTCAAACCAGAAAGCAAGAATGTGGTATCTTACAAATGGATTTGCAAGATAAAATATGTTGCTGATAGAAGTAAGGAAAGACTTGCGGCTAGAGGTTTCTATAAGAAAGAGGGAATTAATTCTGAAGAGACACTTACTCTAGGAAGCAAGGTACATGATGAAGTAAAGACAAATATTCCTTAATGGTATGATCAAGGAAGAGTTTTTTCATCGAATAGTCACAAGGATTTGAAGTTGAAGACAGATGGACTCACATATGCAAGATGAAGAAGGCCCTCTATGGCCTGAAGCAAGCTCCCAGAGCTTGGTATGGAAGAATAGATAGTTTCCTGTCGAACATGGGCTTTACCAAGAGTAAAAGCTGATCCTAACCTTTAATACAAGGTTGTAGAGCCTGTCATCTTGTCATTATATGTGGATGACTTATTCTTGATAGGGAATGAGAAACAAATTATGGAAAGCAAGAAGAAACTAGCAGAAGAATTTGAGATGAAAGACCTTGGGTTAATGCATTATTTCCTAGGTCTGGAAGTAT
>LPNX010040901.1:178476-221057 GCA_001517045.1 Pseudotsuga menziesii
ATTGCACTATTACAAAACCATGGTCTTAAACCATGGGTATCCCAAACCCTAAACCCTGGACTTAAACCATGGGTTTATTACAACAGAATTCTTTGACTCACCCCCGACGCCCCTAAGACTATTTTGAGCTGTAACTCCACTTATAAGCTTTCACCAAAACCCCGGAGTTACCAAACTCTCGGGTCATTAACACTGGAGTCCCAACAAAAACTTATTAGTGAATATGTATAGTTTCCCCTCCCCAACTAATCTGGTTGCATGTCCTCATGCAACCTAGCATGAAACTTATGAGAAGTTTGTAAAATAAAACATATCATGTGGAAAGAAGTACATAAGCTGCATAAAATATGTCAGGAAGAAATAAAATGTGTTATACCTATTTCTGTTCTACTCGTGGTTCGTCATTGATCACTGCTTGAAGTGACTGAAGAAAACAATTTTAGCGTGAAAAAAACAAAAAACATTATTCCAAAGATGTTTTCAGGAAGTGTTGAGGTCCATTTGCAATTTTTTCAATTGTTTTGGTTGTTCTTATTTTTTTAACTTTTTTTGATTTTTAAACACACACACACACACACACACACACATATATATATATATATATTCTTTTTTTTTTCTTTTGCAAAATGTAAAACAAAAGAAATATTTTTTTAGAATTTTATATATTTTTCTTGTTTTTGTTTTATTTTTACAACACACTAAAATAAAATAAAAATAATAGCAAAAACACTCAAAATTAAATTTACCCGATCATAGTTGTAACAACCCATCCAACTGCGACAGCAACGACTACAACACAGCGGCGACAATGAGCTGCAACAACCACCAGTAGCTGCCCCATATCAATTTGCTTCTCACCTTCCTCCTTTTTGTGGTGTTAATACTGATCCAATTGCTTCTACAATTATAATATTTTCAATTGATGCTTTGTTTAGCCTTTGTTCAGCCCTCACAGAATTATGTTCAGCTACTTGGAACCGGCCGCAACAGTAAATCTAGAAAATATCCTCCCAAAGAACTAGTTGTATATCGCAAATCGTGGCTTTTTTTGGAAATTTCCTCTTGAGTAAAGTAAAATAGGATGTTACACACAAAACCCATGTCTTGGATTTTCAAAATTCATTTCCATATGCCCAAAAATAGAGACTTGAGTCAAGGCATTCTTATCTAGGATGCACGTTGGGCCAACATAGACTACCTGACAGTGTTTTGGTAATAACTTCTTTGTTTCACGCCTGATTTAAATGATTCCAAATCCAAAATAAATTGGAATCATAGGGATAATTCCATTAGAAATAAGTTTTAAAAATTATATGGTATGGTATGTCATGTAATTTGAATAACAACCTGCATCCTAATGTTGTTTGTGAGTTTCAGCCAAGACCAACGGTCACTATTTTGAGTACAAATTTTTAGTTAAAAGATGGATTGATGTGATTCAAATTGGATATGAAAATAGATTCATCTAGGTATCTCCAATAAAAATAGTTTTTGAATACAATAATAATTGATGGGTCAAATATGCCAATGAACATCTGAAAGCAGATTTTTTAGAGTGCAGATTTAGAATAAGTAGTCAGTATTTTTGGCATATCTCCTTCATATGATATCAAAATTGAATGATTCAAATTGTGTTGTAAACTATATTGATAGGAGAGTATGCAGTAGAAACAAGTTTTTAAAATTTATCCATTAGATCTCCCAAAACGTGACTGTCCCAACTATGTTCTTGAGCTGCCTACTCCACCCCCAGTCATTATTTTGACCATATCTTTTTCGTTTTAGAACCAAATTGAAGAAATAAAATTGGATTGGAAACTAGACTTAAATGGTTAATTTGGAGAGAAACATGTTTTAAAACTAAGCCCTTATGGTCCCTAAAAATAGGACTGTCCCAACTATGTTTTAGCGAATTTTAACAAGCCAAAATGTCAAAAAAAAATACAATAGATTTGTGTTGTTCCAGCTTGGAGTTGCAGCTGCTTTTCAGCATTATAATTTCAATATTTGTTCAGCTTAAAAATGAAATTGCAGACTAGTTTTATTTTACAAATTGAAAAAGTTTTTAGCAAAAGAAGATAATGAATTGCAAAATAAAGATGAAATCAATTAAGCATGTTGCAAAACATTAATTATTCATTCCTGAAAATTTTAGAAAACATCCTACTTTCTGATCCTCGTGATCACAAGAAGTGCAGAGGAGAGCATACTTATTTTAAGTGAAAGTAAAAACTGAAAATAAAATCCTACCTACTCTATGCTAATTAGGAACTAGAAAATTGTTGCGTGTAATCAAATAGCCAATGTAGCCATACACGCAATAGTAATAGGAATATATTATCTTTCAATTATGTGAATGAACAATAGAAATATACCAAGATGAACGAATTTAATTGTTGTGGTTGTGATCTAACTAAATAAAAAGAAAAACTAAATTGTTCTAACCTCATACTCACTTGAAACCATCGTTCTATAGGGCTTTCGTAGGCATAGTTTTCACTCCTCAGATCATGTTGCAACTCCTCGTGGTCCTCCTCAATTTCCTGTTCGTATTCATAGATCTCCTGTTCAAATACTTGTTCTCCTTCACATGCGCATGATTTTTTGGATGATGATTCCTCGTTTGATTCTGTAGGAGTAATTAAATCTCTTATTGCTGTTAAGACCTCCTCTTCCTGGGAAGAGGAAAATCCAGCTTTTGCCAAGGCATAAGTGAGTAGTTCTAGACTTATACTCATTGTTAAACCATGTTGAAAAAGGGATTCTTACAGCACCCAAAACTGAAATTTGAAAATATTAAATAAAAACAAGCCATTTATGTAAAAAAAAAACACTCTAAAAATAAATAAATAACTCTTCACAGTTGTGGAAATTAAACACTCTTGCAAAAATTGAAATTTACACTACCACACTTGCATGTATTGAAATCTACACTACCACACCTGCAGGAATTGAAATCTATGCTACCACACTTGCAGGAATCGAAATCTACACTACCAAACTTGCATGAATTGAAATCTACACTACCACACTTGTAGGAATTGAAATCTACGCTACCACACTTGCAGGAATCAAAATCTACACTACCACACTTGCAGGAATTGAAATCTACACTTTAATCCATCATGCTTCCCCAGCAACGGCGCCAAAATGTTGGGTTGAATTAATGTCGTTTTAATTCCGTTGTAGTATTTTCCCAGCCATTTAATTTGTCAATCTGAGGTTCGAAGGCTTACGAAGCACCTGCAAAGTATATGCAAGACTGAAGTGAAATTAAGTTAATCTAACCCCCTGTGAAACTAAGACTAATCTAATCTAACCCCCCTTAAACTGAAACAAGCAATTGCTAATCTAATGCTGGAAGATGAAACACACGGATGAAAGTAAATTCAATAAAATAAAGACAACACATGTGAGCTCACATTAACAATCAAGCAATATTAATTTACATCACAAGAATAAATGGCAAATCATGAAAGCATCAAAACCAATATTATGAACAAAATCTAAGAATTCCCTTCTCCATATTACAAAGTCAAGACTAACTTCTACAATCTAATATTCTCTAAGATAATCTAAGATCTAAAATATTCTAAGATAATATCCCATTTAATAATTATTATGAAATGAAGAGAGAGCACTCTCTTTTATACATGAAGAAAATAACCATCTCATAATGAGAGATCCACTATTCACTTAACCACTCAACTACTTTCCTATTATTACAAGATATGATCCCTTCAAATCCTCCACATCTTCTCCTTGGAATATTCTTTGCATAACTATCTCCTTGAAATGATGGAGGAGATATACGTGAAGTCTTTTCTTTGAATTAATCCTTCACATATTCCTACACATTACAAAGCTCATCCATACTTTAAGAGATTAGTGAAAAACATGTTAATTTTCTAATATTTAATCATAAATTCACTTATAATACTAAAAATAAATAAAGTGGAAATAATAAGGTGAAACCCACATATATGTATGGAAATGGCATGATAAAAGGTTAATGGGACGATGAAATGTGAGGAATAGAGGAAGATAAAGTGGATGAAAAATGGACATTTCTGCGTCCCAACATGTTTATAAATAAATCATAAGAGTTTTGAATGGCTTTGGAAGCCAATTGTGAGAAAATAAGCCAAAATTGCCAAAATGGCATCAAACCCGCCTAAGTGGGCCAATCTCATCCCAAATATCTCCAAATGGCCATGAATTGCTGAAGTGGCATGGATGATGTGTTTTGAGTCAATGATTACACCTTGAACAGTGTGGGTGTGGAAAAATGGGTGGTTTAGAATCTCAATGCAACATTAATTGCACCAAACCAAGCCAAATTTGGGAAAAATCCCACTCTAGCGCTCCAAGTTAACTTGCATGTCCACATTCAATGAATGGGAGCACACCAGCAATGATGGATATGAATAGGTTGCCGGTTGACTAAGCTAGAGTACCCATGTTGGTCATGGAGCCTCAATTTGACATGGAATATGTCCACCTAAGCACCCCTAGTCCAACGCATAGTGTATTAAAGCTTAAAAAGCAATAAAATTGACTAATTAGTGTAACTAAGTTACTAATGATGGATTAATGTTCTAACACCCTCCCTTAATCCAACAATTAAGTATGCTCACAAGATTATGAAGTCCTTGGAAACAATGTCTCAAGTCACCTCAAATACATAATTCAGAAATTACAATTTTTATTTGTCCATGTGAACCGAGGAAAGAAGGAAAACCTCATGGGATAAAACCTTCCCTCAAGAATGGACATGGGGCTGTACCTACAATAAATAATAGAAAATTACCATCCCTCACTCACCCCAAGCAAAGATCTCAGGTAATTGAAGGTCTTCTCAGTGAAATCCTTGGTAAAAATGTCAGTAGTTTGCTCGGTGGATGGGAAATACTACAGTGAGACTACCCTGTCATGCACTAAGCCCCGAATGTAATGCATGTGTATCTCTATGTGATTTTTCCTCTGCCTCTATACTAGATAAGTATATATCTTGATTTCACTCTGATTATCCACCCAAATGTTGGTTGGAGAATCAATTGTGACACCAAACTCCCAGAGACCTCCCTGCAACCAAACACACTGTGTTGCAGCATTGATTGCTTCCCTGTATTCGGCCTCTGCTGATGAAAGTGAGATGGTGTGTTGTTTCTTAATTGACCATAAAATGGGACCTTCAAAAAACCTGAATACAAAACCTGATGTTGACTTCCTATCAGTTGGATCACCAGCCCAATCTGAATCAGAAAATTCAGCTAGTTGAAGTGAGAAACTAGCTGTGTAGTGCACCCCGAATTTCTTAGTTTCCTGGACATACTGAAGAATTCTTTTTGAAGCCCTCCAATGGATCTCATGTGTTTGGTGCATATGTATTGCTATATCACTCACAAAATAAGAAAAATCAGGTCTTGTATGAGTGAGGTAGAGCAAGATTCCCACTAGTTGCCTGTAGAGTGTAATATCCACCATTGGGGAATTGCCAAATTCATGAATTTTAATACCAAAAAGAAAGGGATACTTGGATTCCTTAAGCTCATCCATATTAAAATTATTTATTGGGTCTGAAGCTTACTGTGTCTGTCTTAGCATGATGCCCTTGCCATTTTACTCAATTTCCAAGCCCAAAAATTGCCTTAGCAATCCTAGGTCTGTCATGGCAAATTCACTGTGCAAAGAGCTCTTAATTTGACCAATTAAATTGGTGCAGCTACCTCTAATAAGAATATAATCAGCATAAAGAACAATTACTTGCAAATTAACATCATTTTTCTACAAATACACATTAGGATATGATTTGCATCTTGTGAAGCCAATTGAAAGCAAGAAAGCATCCATTTTTGCATACCAAGCCATGGGGGCTTGCTTGAGTCCATACAGTGATTTTTTCAGCCTACATGCCAATGAATGATCCTCTTGGAAACCTTCAGGCTACTGCATATAGATATCCTCCTATATCTCACCATGCAAGAATTCCCTCTTTACATCCATGTGGTGAACCTCCCAACACTTACTAGCTGCCAGTGCAAGAACTAGTCTAATTGAGTCCATCTTTGCAACCGGTGCAAAGGTCCTTGTGTAATAAAATCCATGGACTTGAGAATAGACCTTAGCCACTAATATATATTTTTGTTTTATATCGTAACCATCGCAATCAATTTTGGTCCAAAAAACCCATTTGCATTGAACAACTTTCCTCCTGGGAGGAAGGGGAACCAATTCCCATGTATTGTTCTCTTGGAGGGACCGAAGCTCATCTTCCATTGCTGATTTCCATATTTGGTCTGTACAATATTTCTGATATGTCTGAATATCAAAACTAATCAGCATATAACAGTGCTCATCAATATCACTATCACTTGCAAAATAAGCCTTACTAGTTTGTGATATAGTTTTCCTAGGCTCTTGGGGATTGCCTCCCAATTCTCCAGCTGCTTGCACAATGTTTTCAGCCCATTTGGGCCTATATGGTGAGTCATATACAGCAATATCATCTTCAGAAACATTTTTATTAGAATTATCATAAAAAAGAGCATGTATCATCACTTACATCTTCGAATGGTTGAGGAGAGGAGCAATCCCCCGATGCAAGTTTGAAATCAGGAATTGGCTCTTCTTCGAATTTGACAGTTCTTTCAACAAAAAAATTTCAAGTGGATATGTCAAAGAGCATGTTCCCTTTGTTTTCCTCACCATATCCAACCATGACAAACTCCTTTCTTTGTGGTTTCAAGGATTTCCTCTTCTCTGAAGGGATTCTTGCTCGTTCTTTTGTCCTGAATATCTTGACATTTGAGACATTTGGTTTTTCACCAAACCATGCCTCATAAGGTGTCATTCCTTTCACTCATTTGTGGAAGGCTATGTTTTGAATGTGAGAGGCAAAACTGATGGCTTCAGCCCATATCTTGGGATTAAGTTACCTCACTTCTATCATGCAAGTTTCCATCTCTTTGAGAGATCTATTTTCCCTCTTGTTGAGGCCTGGAAACTCGCAGGCAACAACAGCAAGGGATTCTCCCTAGTCAATGTTCCTGACTATCCCATGACTGTTTGGTGTAGGGAATCTGTCCGGTTTTCGGTCCGGCTACCGTAGGTCAAGTAACAAAAATAAAAGGTTTTACCGGTTGCGGCCCAGTCCACCATGTATATTTTTGTATTTTTTACTCTAAATATGATATGCAAGTTCCTACCTAACATGCAGATTGATTGAGAATGCAAGGAGTGTTCACAATGTGATGCGCAGGTTCTTACCTCTAGTCTTAGGCTCTCTTGCATCTAAATCAGACACAGCAATAATTTAAATCTAACTACCTACCTATCCCTAGGGAGCAAGATTGTCACTTATTAATGGGTAATATATCTTGTGCATGCATTATAAAGAGAAATTACAGATAGTTGATACTTCTTCCAAAACACATGAACAATTAAATATATTTAAAACAACCAGATAGCCAATTGCTTATGAACAACATTCATTACTCATGGTGGTCATTTTCATAAAATGAACCAGAAATCATTCAAACAAGAACATAGGTCCTAAGAGTTAGAATGATCTCACAGTTAATGGACAAAAAGCTGAAAACAAAATAGTTCCTCTTCAACAAATCCATAGCATAACATTTGAACATCCCACCAAGATTTCTCCAACATAAAAACTGTAATTATCTATTGCAAAAGGAAATAGTTCTTCTTACAATATGTCTTCACTAATATAGCTAGGAAAAAGTCCCTCTCTCATCTAACTTTTCTATATTTATACAAAAGAACAAGACTGTTGGGCTGCCCACGAATGAATCTTGGGCTTCCCCAACTCTTCGCCTCCCAAAAATTTACTTTCACTAAGTGTTTATAAAATTTACAAAATATTACAAAAGTGAACAAATGTTCATGAGGAGGGCCCCACTTGATTATTCAAAAATTTCTTCCACACTGAAGCCTCTGAAGCAATACTTTCAAATTCAAAAGGTTCCAAGAATCAAATATTTATTTCAAATTTTACAGCCTGGTTTCTGATGACTTCTATTCTAGCTACGCTCAGGCGAAGTTGGTCTTCTAATAGCTACACACTAACCGCAGAATGATCTATCTCATTCCTTAGGGTCTGTTCATATAAATCTTTAATGTGTTGTATCCTTTTTTCATCTTCATGATACCTTCCTTGCAAAATTTCCAAAAACAGGTTGTGGTCCGGAAAAGAATCCATTCTTTGATCAGCCTCTACCTGGCATCGATTATAAGTGATCAAAAGTCTCCTAAATAATTCTGCACATGCCCCTCTTGTCTTCTTAACAGCCTTCTTGAACTCTTCGGCTGTGTTGATGGAAAACTCCAACAAATCGTAGTCCTTCCTGAGGGCTTGTTGATCTTTTGAGGGTAACTATATAGGAGTTTCTTCATTAGCTTCTAACCTTGCCATCCTTCCTGTCAGGACTTCCAGTATGTCCTAAGATCTGTCAACAAAATATGAAGAGGTCTCCACAATCTCTTCCAACCGGTTGTCTACCTTCAAAACCTTGCACCTTTCTTCCTCTATGGCCACTTGCAGCTGGTGCATCTTGGCTCTCTGTGCCAGAACCTGCTCCCTGAAGGGATGAAGACTAACCTATTGTTCCTTGGATTCTTCTAAAGCTGATGTCAACAAGGTAATATGCTCTTTAAGTTCTACCTTCTGCACTTGAGATTTCCTCTCACCTTCCTCCAAGGTAGCCTTCTGCAGCTCCAAATCCCCTATCCTACCTAGCAGCTGCTCTTTTTCTGTCCTCAACTCTTGATATTCCTGCTGCACTTTCTCCAGACACTCTTGGGTGGTCTCCATAGATCTCTTCTCTATCTGGAGAACCTAAAGTTCAGCTTTTGAAGACTTGATCTCCTTGTGTATGTCTTCAAACTTTCTATTTAACTTATTATTTTCCTCTCTTTCCTTTCTTAGGGTATCTTTGAGCTGGGAAGAGGAATTCTTGGACTGTTCGAAATCAGTCATTATTTTATCTACATTGTCCTCAAAAGCATGGATCAATGCAGCCCCTGCTCTGATAGTGAACCTAGGGTCTCTTCCTATCCCGTATATGACAGTTGTATCATTTATCATTTTACCAGACAACCCCCTGGTTTCAACCTTCCTCTCGGTCCTCTTTACTATCCTTTTCTTTTCCTTATCATAAAAGATAGTATTAAAATCCGGTACCTGCTCCCCTTTCTTCTGTTCAAAGGGGATTAACCTAAGGGTGGCGACCATAGCTTGTCCTAGTGTGCTGGTAGAAGGTGCTTCAGGATCTTGAATGTCAGGGTTTTCCAAGTCCTAAGCTTGATTGTCTGCTACATCAGAAGCTGATCGCTCTGTAACTGTCTATGCCAGCTTTATCTTCTCTGCTTCCTGCTTCTTCAGCTCCTCATCTATCTTTATTTTTCTTTCTTCTTCTTCACTTTTGGCAGCCTCTTCTACCTTTCTGGCTGCCTCTTATGCAGCTCTTCTCTTCTCCTCCTTCTATCCTTTTATCCAGCCTTCGACCTCTTGGGCTAGCCTTCTAGCCTCTTCATTTATTTTCCTGGCTTCCTCCTCCTCAGCCTTTTCCTGATCGTCCTACCCCTTTCCACCTTTGGTGGTGATTTTCTTTTTAAACCTTCTTCTTAAGGCCATCATGTTCTATGCACTGAGGAAAATTAACTCCTCTCTATCCCAGTGGCTAGTGTATTCAAAATTTACATTTTCCTCTTTGTAGTGCTCTGCAACCTTATTCTCGGAGTCATTCCTGTGGAAACGCATTTCCCCAAAATGGAATTTCTCCAACTCCTCCATGAATTCATCGGCCTTCTTTACCCTGGTAAACTTGTAACTTCCCAATCTGAATGGCAAAGGAGGGTATGCTGCTTTCTTATGTTCAAATAGAAAAATCCCTATGCCATATAAAAATATTTGTCTAACTGCCTCTTTGTGGACTACATAGTCTATGGCATACTTAGGCAGTAGTGAGGGTGCTTTAGAGCATCCAAACATTCTAAAATATAGTCCATCCTCAGTCAAGTAATAATTAGCATACTCTTCAATCACCTACAATGCCTCCTTCGACATGCAGTTGCATTCTTTCAAGAAAATTAAGGTATATAGTGGCATAATGAAGTGCTCACACACTTCCCTATAGTGGCTATGATATTTGTGAGCCCACAATGGCTTGTATACCGAGTAGACCGGTGTTCTTTCTCGATCCCATATGCACCTTAGATTGGGGAAAGGTTGGTTGCATAGTATGCAATCAATTAGTATAGAGCTCATGTATAACTCTAATCTCTTTTGGGACACCCCTCTTAATGTTGATGCTATGCAGATTGAGAGAATATTGGACACAATGTTGGCCCAGTTGAAAATGGTTTCCTGTGTTGCAACATAGAAAATTATCCGCACCCACTCCAATTTGAAACTTTTATCGTGGGCCCTCCTGAAAATCCTATTCAGCATCAAGGTGATGAACCTATAAGGGGTTCTTAGACTTGCAATGGCATACTCTCCAGTCGGCCTGGTTCTAAAGTTTTTTCCAGGCATGGGCATCCTCTTCAGTGTCTCGACTAGGTCCATCCTGATGCTTTTCAGCCAGTCTTCAGTCAGATATATTTGCACTTCCGGTAAGTGATAAACCAAGGCCACATATCCCGGGCTACAAGTAGCATAACCCTATTTATCAACATTTTCCAGAATCATGGTGATCACATCTGACCTGGGAAGAATCCACCCAATCACCTCTGAGCATGGAAAGAGTTCAGTTCTAGTAGCAATTTTCATTAATGAAGACCTATCTATGTTAGCATAGATGTTTTCTTCCTCAAAACCTATGTCAGGCACCTCTCGGCGCATAATCAATCTGTAAATCTCCCCCCATTGATATTCGGGTACTACATCACTCATGCATTTGGTGTCCTCGTAAGTGTATTCGACTCTTGTGATGACCTCGACTTCAGGTTCCTCTTCAACTGTGGGAGCTTTCTTCTTCTGACGCTTAGACATTTTGAGTTCTAAGGAATTTTCCTGTCATGTACAGGACAGTGTTTTAGGTTCTGTTAGGTCATTTCCAGAGAACATTTAAAATAAAGACAATAGTGTAAGCGTTTTCACCTCATCTATGCTAATCATGAATGCAGCTACAAAAAATACCCAAACAACATTCAAAACCAAATGTTCCTACCCAAAGACTAAAACCAGCTCACAACCAACATGTGCAGATCATGGGTTTTCTAAACAATGAAAACTCCTCTTCTTAATGTCGAATAGAAAATAGTTTCAAAACCCCCTCTTAGTGCTGTGGATTACAACGTTACACGATGCCTAAACCAAAGTGAGGACGTCGCAAGTGATAACACACTAGGAGACTGTAAATGCTCACCTCACTGTCTGACTGGGAAAAGCCACTCTAACCCAGACCAGTTCGGGGTTTGGATTCGACAGTGAATAAGGTCACCCTAAGAAGGGAACTAAAAACAACAGTAAGGTCTTGGTTCATAAAATGAGGGTGACCGAACCAATGGAAACAAACCCAGCATTTCCTGGGAAAGCCATGTAAGCCCTTCCCGGATGGCCAAACGTAAAATGGGGAAAACTGGTGCGGACATCGTAACGACCATCTACACTGGTTTCCCCAACAATCAAGTGCAGGATATAAGACCATAATGGCTGTGAGAGAGAACGCTGATTCAGAAACACAACACCCCCAACTGCCAGCCATACTAATTAACTTGAATATATACAGGCCGGGATGGGAGAACCTAAGGAAAGAAACCGCGAGGACGAAAAAGTAGCTCAAACAATCAAACAAAAAAGAAAAGGGGCACAAAGGCCTACCTGGCGCTGTGCTGCGTGACTGGTGGAGGAAAATCGTTGAACTTCCATGGCGGAGCCACCTAGGAGCGAGGGTACCGACAGCGAGAATCTTGGTCTGCTCGAGTGAAAACGACAGTGCAGAGAAAATTCCAAAAATAACGATAAAATAATAAACCACCCAACTCGACTATATATACGGCTCGGTCAATTATAATCAGCGGGAAGAAAAAGGTCATCGGGCGACAAAAGGATAAGGGGTCAGCGACCAAGTCAACACTGCCTCCGCAACGGCGGATGATAAAATGGTAGAGAATTCGTAAAGGCATTGGCGGAGAAACAAATCAACACTAGCATCGGAGCACACAGGACTAGGGCATCGGAGCAATAGAAGGTTGGAGAGCCACAACGACGAACCTGCAAAAGAAATGAGTTCCGCAAACCAGTAGAATCGGAGTCAAAAATAACTATGAATCAAATGATAAAAATCATTCAAGCGGGTAAAACAAAATTTATGAATCATAGTACTTGCTAGAGCCACAACGGTGAGTGTTGACGAGAACCAAAAACCTGTGAAACAAAACGGTGAGGATTGGAAGAGGATGAAATAACTATCGGACCATTTCACAGAACCCCTTTTGCAACAACGGAAGACATATTGACAATGGTTCCGACAGGCTCTCAAAACAACCACCAATAAAGACAAAACATCGGAGGCCAAAAACACTTGACTTCGGACTTGGTGTCCAGTTCTGCTCCGCAACGGCGGATGCGCAGGTAACTAGACCCCCGAACCAAAAATTCCATCTACTTCCGAAGGTGAGGCAAAAGAAATAATTCAAACATAAAAACATTCGCCCATGTAAAAGTAATCTTTATTCAACATCAATTAAAACCCAAAAACCGAGCAAAATGAACTTAAAGGAGGGTCCCAAATTTTTTTTTTGAATTTTGGGAAATTGTTGCAGCTGCAACAATTGGTGACTACCTGGTGAACCCTAGGTTTCTGAATTAACTTCTTCCCAGTAGAAGACTATTTAATAATTTATATCATAAGTTGAATTCTTATAGATGCTTGTATTCCTAAGATGGCAAACATATGCATTTAAATCATTGAGAACATTCCATTCTTTGGGAAATGGGAACACCCAAAATATTCGAAAGTCCAGATAACTCTTTTGAGGCTTAATAGGTGAGATTTATTTTACTTCTGTCTATGGGTAGTTTCTAGCTTTGACACCATAGGATCGTAACATATGGTAAACAGAACTATTCATTTGTTCCTCATTCCCATGCCAATTGCACTTTTGTGCCTTTTGAACTTTGTTTCTTTTGAGTCCTCCATCTGCCTTTTTTTCTGAATTTTATTCAGGCTCTTCTATCCATAGTGCCCTTTTGTGTGAGAGAAGAATTTACTTTTCAGCTCACGGACAGAGAAGAACTTTTGGCAGATTGATATTCATGTTTTTGATACTTTTCTTTGTTATGTATTGCTTCTTTAAGGAGTTTTGACTCTTAACAGCCTTTAGGATTTTGAAATTATGGCATGGGATCATTTATATATAATAAATTGTTTACCTTGATTTCTTTCCATGGGTCCTTTTCCATCACTCCCTAATACATCTTAGATGTGAAATGGACAGAGCCTCAAAATAGTATTCTAGACCTCTAAATTCTGAGTTCTTTTCAGGGGTTAAGTAGGACTTCAATGAGTGCATGGCCATTTAGGAAAACTACCTACTAGAAGACATTCTATCATTTCCAAAATAAAACACACAGTATTTTACCAAAGATTTCAGTTAATCAAGAACCCTGATGTTTTCCATGCAACCAAAAGTTTGCCTCTTTTATTCAAAAACAAAAATAACCAAAAACTAAGCAGTAAATCAAAGCAAAACGGCATCAAATTATTTATGTACAAAATCATTAAATCAAAAGAAAATAAAATTGTGCCCACCCCTGAAAATCCTTCAATCTAGTGACTCAAGGGGCTAGGCTGGTTTGCAGATATGAGATACCTAACCATGGTCTAATTGTACTATTTTTGAAACCAAAACCATGTCTACTGATTTACAATCAATCTCATCATCCTAAGGAAGTTGAAGGAGATCAGGATGAATGTCAATCGTATTGCTAGCTTTTTCTGAGGCATGATATCTTAGTTCAAGCTCTGTTAGATAATTTCCCAGAACAGAATTAGCAGATTCATTTCCATCTCCCAACTTAGTGATAGTGTGTTTCATGTAAGGTTCTCCTAAAATTTTGATCTGATTTGGGGTACCCTTATGAGGTAACCATAAATGAGACCAGTCTGAAGCAAAATACCCCTTTAACCTTGCGGACCAATCTTGGTTCAAAATAAGCCCATATCCATCTGGTATGTCAGCCACCATAATATCAATGAATTGACATATCTTGTTATTTGCAAATAAACGAATGAGAACATTCTTCATTTCCCCCACTACTTTGACACTGGTTCTGTCTAGTTGAATGACTTCCCAGGCCGTGGGCTTTGGCTGCCCATTAATTTTCTTGCAAACTACAAGTGGCATAACATTTACCAATGATCCAGAATCTACCAAACAATTATGCACCTTATGATTCAGCATTTCCAGAGTCAAAAGGAAAGGTGGGGTTTTAGCTTTCTCTTCCCCAATTAATTCGACATCTTCCTCCATAGGTTGATTTTCAGTGGGCATTTCTTTTTCTGGCTCTTCAGTCTTGTTCGTGTTTCCTTTGTCAACATATAATTGTCCCTCCATAAGCTTGGCAGGCTTGTTGATTTGTTCCGTCTGCTGGATGAAAATGGTAACTTTGGGTACTTTATCTTCAATATTGTTCGTTGACTATCTCCTGAAATTCTTTTGCAAATTCTTAATCTTTGAAATTGTTGTATTGTCTTTAATTATCAAATCCATGTCTTTTGTTGTTGTTGGTATGTTCTCAGGTTTAGGAGTACCTTTTTCTGTATCAAACAGCGAGACACAATCCCATAAAAACATGGTATCATTTTCCTGTCTTTCTATGATCTGGATACCTTTTTCCTCTTCATTACTGTCCTCAGTTAATTTAGAATCCAAAAGCTTATTCATTACCAATGTCATCGAAATCAACCATTGAGTACAATTCTTTTATAATGGGGTTGTTGGTGAAAAGTGCAAAAATTATCCATCCCTACCTCTGTCAGATTCATTGATGCTGAATCGTGTGGAGGGGTCTTGCATTGATTGTTATCCTCCCCTTTTTTGTAGTAAGGCTTATAAGCTTTCTGAGCTTCTTTTTCCTTCTCCAAATCTATTATTCTATTGGAAATATTTTGCTTCATTTTTAACATTCCCTCAAAATCATGTGATTGCTCCTCTTTAGGTTTAGACAGCAACAAGGCCTTTTTCCCGGTAGTTTTTTCTCCATATTGCTCAGGATAATCCTCTATACTTTCCTTTTCAGCCTCTACTCTTTCTACCTCTTCATAAGTCTCAGCTAATGTAGGATTAATTTGAGCTTTTACAAACATAGCCAAGTCAGGGCCTAAAGCTGAGGTATAATTCTCAATCAGAACTTTATCGAAAGTCTTATCAGTTGCAGAGAAGTTCTTGAGGTAAGCTGAAAATCTTTGAGTAAAATTGTGTACCTTCTCATTCCTTTCTTTTTTTAAATCACCCATACCTTTCATTAGTGCTGCATGCGTCTTTTGGGATGCATATTTACTTCTAAAAATCCTTTCAAAGGTATCCCAATCGAGGATAGAGATTGCACACAAACCAAAGTACCAGGATGCTACCGCTCCTTTAAGGGTATGTGGGAACAATCTACAAACAACATCCTCATATTCCCCAGCCCTTAATCCTTCTATTGCCAAATAGAAACTTTGCAAGTGTTCATCCACTGCAACCTTCTCATTAGGATCAAACTTAGGCAGCAACTTCTCAAAAGCTTCAGGTAGGTTATGCAACGGAGGTGTTAGCTTCAAGGGTGATCTGGCTTTCCAAGTTGGTGGTGGGTTGGGCTGATTTACATTTATACCTACCATGAATCAGGGTGAAGGGTGAGGAGGTGAAAGAACAGGAGTCTGAACAGGAGAACTGTAAGGTGTATCTGGGTCTACTTGATTCAAAGGCTGTACAACCTCCTGTAGTGCTACTTCTACTAATTCCTCCAAATCTCCAACCAACACTAAGTGTTCCAATATAGGACGGTCTTTCCTTTTATATTCTCTTGAGTATTTGGATCAGAACACGAAATGCTGTCAAAAATATCACTGGTGGGGTAATATCGGGAAAACAGGTTTCCCCGGCCAGCCATGCACTAGCGACCTTCCTTCTAGCACCAGAAACTATTGAGGCCTGGAAACTCGCAGGCAACAACAGCAAGGGATTCTCCCTAGTCAACATTCCCAACTAGCCTGTGACTGTTTGGCGTACGGAATCCGTCCGGTTTGTGGTCCAGCTACCGTAGGTCAAGTAACAAAAATAAAAGGTTTTACCGGTTGCGGCCCGGTCCACCGTGTATATTTTTGTATTTTTGACTCTAAATATGATATGCAAGTGCCTACCTAACATGTATATTGATTAAGAATGCAAGGAGTGTTCACAATGTGATGCACAGGTTCTTACCTCTCGTCTTAGGCTCTCAAGCATCTAAATCACACACAGCAAGAATTTAAATCTAACTACCTACCTATCCCCAGGGAGCAATATTGTCACTTATTAATGGGTAATGTATATTGTGCATGCATTATAAAGAGAAATTACAGATAGCTAATACTTCTTCCAAAACACATGAACAATTAAAGATATTTAAACAACCAGATAGCCAATTGCTTATGAACAACATTCATAAGTCATGGTGTTCATTTTCATAAAATGAACCAGAAATCATTCAAACAAGAACATAGGTCCCAGGAGTTAGAACGATCTCACAGTTAATGGACAAAAATCTGAAAATGAAATAGTTCCTCTTCAACAAATCCATAGCATAACATTTGAACATCCCACCAAGCTTTCTCCAACAGGAAAACTGTAATTATCTATTGCACAAGGAAATAGTTCTTCTTACAATATGTCTTCACTAATCTAGCTGGGAAAATGTCCCTCTCTCATCTAAATATTCTATATTTATACAAAAGAACAAGACTGTTGGGCTTCCCACGAATGACTCTTGGGCTTCCCCAACTCTTCGCCTCCCAAAAATTTACTTTCTCTAAGTGTTTATAAAATTTACAAAATATTACAAAAGTGAACAAATGTTCATGAGGAGGGCCCTACTTGATTATTCAAAAATTTATTCGACGTTGAAGCCTCTGAAGCAATACTTTCAAATTCAGAAGGTTCCAAGAATCGAATATTTATTTCAAATTTTGCATCCTGGTTTCTAATGACTTCTATTCTGGCTACGCTCAGGTGAATCTAGTCTTCTAATAGCTGCACACTAACCACGGAATGATCTACCTCATTCCTTAGGGTCTGTTCATCTAAATATTTAATGTGCTGTATCCTTTTTTCATCTTCATGATACCTTCTTTGCAAAATTTCCAAAAACAGGCTGTGGTCCGGAAAAGCATCCATTCTTTGCTCAGCCTCTACCTGGCATTTATTATAAGTGATCAGAAGTCTCTTGAAGAATTATGCACATGACCCTCTTGTCTTCTTAACAACCTTCTTGAACTCTTCGGCTTTGTTAATGGAAAACTCCAACAAATCGTAGCCCTGCCTAAGGGCTTGTTGATCTTTTGAGGGTAACTCTGCAGGAGTTTCTTCATTAGCTTCTAACCTTGCCATCCTTCCTATTAGGACTTCCAGGATATCTTGAGATCTGTCAACAAAATATGAAGATGTCTCCACAATCTCTTCCAATCGGCTATCTACCTGCAAAACCTTGCACCTTTCTTCCTCTATGGCCACTTGCAGCTGGTGCATCTTGTCTCTCTGTGCTAAAACGTGCTCCCTGAACGGCTAAAGACTAACCTGCTATTCCTTGGATTCTTCTAAAGCTATTTTCAACAAGGTAATCTGCTCTTTAAGTTCTTCCTTCTGCACTTGAGATTGCCTCTCACCTTCCTCCAAGGTAGCCTTCTGCAGCTCCAAATCCCCTATCCTACCTAGCAGTTGCTCTTTTTCTTCCCTCAACTCTTGATATTCCCGCTACACTTTCTCCAGACACTCTTGGGCAGTCTCCATAGATCTCTTATCTATCCAGAGAACCTGAAGTTCAGATTTTGAATACTTGATCTCCTTTTGTATGTCTTCAAACTTTCTCTTTAACTTATTATTTTCCTGTCTTTCCTTTCTCAAGGTATCTTTGAGCTGGGAAGAGGACTTCTTGGACTATTCGAGACCAGTCATTATTTTATCTACATTGTCCTCAGAAGCATGGATCAATGCATCCCCCGCTCTGATAGTGAACCTAGGGTCTCTGTCTATCCCATATACGACAGTTGCATCATTTATCATTTTACCAGATAGCCCCCCCGGTTTCAACCTTCCTCTCGGTCCTCTTTACTATCCTTTTCTTTTCTTTATCATAAAAGATAGTATTAAAATCCGGTACCTCCTCCCCTTTCTTTTGTTCAAAGGGGATTAGCCTAAGGGTGGGGACCATAGCCTGTCCTGGTGTGCTGGCAGCAGGTGCTTCAGGATCTTGAATGTCAGGGTTTTCCAAGTCCTAAGCTTGACTGTCTGCTACGTCAGAAGCTAATTGCTCTGCCACTGTCTGTGTCAGCTTTATCTTCTCTTCTTCCTGCTTCTTCATCTCCTCATCTATCTTTCCTTTTCTTTCTTCTTCTTTGCTTTTGGAAGCCTCTTCTGCCTTTATGGCTACCTCTTGTGCAGCTCTTCTCTTCTCCTCCTCCTCTCCTTTTATCTAGCCTTCAGCCTCTTGGGCTAGCCTTCTAGCCTCTTCATTTCTTTTCATGGTTTCCTCCTCCTCGGCCTTTTCCTGCTCGTTCTACCCCTTTCCACCTTTGGTGGTGATTTTATTTTTAAACCTTCTTCTTAAGGCCGTCATGTTATGTGCACTATGGAAAATGGAATCCTCTCTGTCCTAGTGGCTAGTGTATTCAAAATGTACATTCGCCTCTTTGCAGTGTTCTGCAACCTTATTTTGGGAGTCATTCCTGTGGAAACACATTTCCCCAAAATGGAATTTCTCCAACTCCTCCATGAATTCATCGGCCTTCTTTACCCTGATAAACATGTAACTTCCCAATTTGAATGGAAAAGGAGGGTATGCTACTTTCTTATGTTCAAATAGAAAACTCCCTATGCCATCTAAAAAGACTTGTCTAACTACCTCTTTGTGGACTACATAGTCTGTGGCATACATAGGAAGTGGTGAGGGTGCTCTAGAGCATCCAAACATTCTGAAATATAGTCCATCCTCAGTCAAGTAATAATCAGCATACTCTTCAATCACCTGCAATGCCTCCTCCGACATGCAGTTGCATTCTTTCAATAAAATTAAGGTATATAGTGGCATAATGAAGTGCTCACACACTTCGCTATAGTGGCTATGATATTTGTGAGCCCACAATGGCTTGTATGCTGAGTAGACCGGTGTTCTTTCCCGATCCCAGATGCACCTCAGATTGGGGAAAGGTTGTTTGCATAGTATGCAATCAATTAGTGTTGGGCTTAGGGCACACCCGAGTTATATGCTTTTATCTTCGCACCAACAAAAGACCCATAGTGTTGGCCCTTTCGGAAACAACCTGGGAATAGGTTGTAGTCTCACCCGAAACAGCTATGGGGTGCCACAAGATCAGGTTTCTGCAAGCAGAAGAGGGATATTACTCTACCTTTAGCCTTAACAACAAATATTTACACAAAATAGAGCTTCGACATTCACTTAAATAGCTTCACAGTTTATATAAAAGAACATTTCTTTCTTAACCCTTAACTGGGAATTCACAGCGAATTTAATATTTAACAGTTATCTTACTTTAGCATTGACCTATTTATCAAAATCATAAAAACATAATAGCACAAAAATAACAGAAGCACCATAACACAAGATATACGTGGTTCACCCCCAATGTAGGGGCTACGTCCACATAACTATGTTTATATTCAACTCTTTACAAAATCACAGTTCTGATCTGTGCACTCAGCTGTAGATCTTCTTAATCTCCCAAAATTGCGCACTTAGCTGCAAATCCTTTCTTACAAAAACCCTCTGCGTACTCAGCCATAGAGGTCGTCCACGCACACAGCTGGGACTTAACCTTCCTTCAAAAACCCTCTGCGCACTCAGCTACAGATTTCATCCACGCACATAGCTGGGACTTACCCTTAAACCCTTAGCTTTGCATCACATTAGCATCATAACATAATCGTCAAAAGCCTAACCTAACTCCTTTACATAAGTGCCTATTTATACAAGTGCACTATTACAATACCATGGAATTAAACCATGGGCACCCCAAAAACCATGGGTTATTTACAAAAAGAGGGGCTTTGACCCAACCCCGACACCCCTAAGACTATTTTGGGTCGCAACTCCGCTTACAAGCTTCGCACCAAAACCACGGAGTTACCAAAATTTAGGACCGTTAAGGTCTACACCCCAACAGGTCCCTAAGACTCACCAGTGTCCCGTCCCAGGACACTCTGCTGCTTGTCTGGTGGGAGAATCTTGTTGGTGAATATAGTAACTTGCTTGTTGAGGCTGCGCTTGATATCTTCGGCTGCTTGCTCCTTCTCTACTATCTCCTTTGGCACTCTGTCGAGCTTTGTATTCGTCTGCATCTCTGTAAGCATCATCTTTAATCATGCTGCCATCTTTCTCCTTTATATGCCTGTCATCATCGTCATCCCATCTGCTACTTCTACCACTGCCATGGCTTGCTCTATCCTTCATCCTTTCATCCTTAGCAGAATGCATGTGTTCCCTATGACCGTCTCTCATTCTGTTATCTTCCTTCTTGAGATATCTTTCGGCTTCATCTTTCTCTTCGTAATATTTATGATGGTCATGGGAATCGTTAGGCCTTCTAAATCTATCAGCGATAGGTGGAAGATATGGTGGACGTTGTGATGAAGTCTTCAAAACCTTTAGGTGGGAGCTCTGCCGAACCAGGGGGATGCATCGCAGGATACTTTGGCTTCTGTCTTTCTTCGTTCCGCTTAGAGCAAAATTTTTCCTTAAATTTATTTTTGGTTGATCGTGTCTGCATTGGCTACCTCAGTGCTGGGGGATTTTCTTCGCGGGGTGCATATGTAGGTGGGTTGCTCATAAGGTTCTGCAGACCCCTCTGTCTGAATTCGCTCATCACTTCCTGGAATTTGCGATTAGCTGACATTGGCTCAACTCAAGAAAATGCTTAATGCGAAATTCACAGGCTCGGGTGTCTTCTTATAGAATCCAATGACCCAAATATATCATAATTGTGTAATAAAGACACCAAATCTATCTGAACGGCGGTCGGTCTTGTCCACACGCCACTAGATTTCCCAAAATCTCATTATTACAGGCAATTATTGCAGTGAACGTGCTGGCACTGCCAAATCCAAAAGTCTCATTTTAAGCTTCGACACACCTTTCTTCTTCGGCACAACCACTAACTTCTACTTCACCACAATAACGGTCTTTGACACAATACATACCTACAACACAGTATTGACATTCGACCCTATCTGACACAAGCTTCGACATAGCTTCGAGCTTCGACCCATGACAGCATTTCCAACAAATCTGTCCAAGCTCTCTGAGAACAGCTTCATTATAGTCTAGTACCCAATTTCAACTGCTCTTGGTACTTAGACTCCCCTGCTTGCTATTACTTCTGATCAGGGGGTACAGGCTTGTCCCTGTACTTCTTTAATATACTTCCATTTATCATAGAGGGCAAAATTTCTCCATTCAATTTAGCTAACTGAACTGCACCACCATCAGTAAATTTCTGAACTATGTATGGTCCTTTCCAATGTGTCTTGAACTTACCTACGAACTTCATGAATTTACTGTCATACAAGAGCACAATATCACCATTCTGGAAATGCTTCTTCTTAATGTGTCTATCATGCCATGCTTTTTCTCAAGCTTTCTGTACTTGCTACTAGAAACCTGCAATAAATCCGTCTTCTTCTAGTTCTAGTATCTTTGACATCCTTTCATTCAACATAGCTGGATCATCCATCTCTGTGGAGGTATATATTATGAGGCTAGGAAAATTGTACTCCATGGGCATAACTGCTTCTTGTCCATATACCATCCTAAAAGGTGTGTGGCCTGTCAACTTCTTGCAAGTGGTTCTATAAGCCCATAATACTGCTGGAATTCTAAGATCCCAATCATTTTTGTTAACATTTCAAACCTTCGTCAGAGCGTGCTCTAGAATCTTGTTAAATGCTTCGACAGTTCCATTTGCTTGAGGATGGTAGGCAGTACTCTTCTGATGATATACTTGAAATTCTTCAGTCAATTCTTCAATAGTCTTATTCAGAAAGTGTGATCCTTGATCACTCATAAGAATTCTAGGACACCCAAATCTTGACAAAATATTATCAAATATGAACTTCGCAGCTGTAGCAGCGCTATAGTCCTTGACTGGTTGAGCTTCATCCCAATGAGTAAGGTAATCAGTTGTTGTAATAATGTATCTTGCTCCATATTTCTTTGCAGGGGAATTGATTAGTCCAACAAAATCAATAGCCCACTTGTCAAATGCTTGTAAAGTTACCTGTGGAACCAGAGGCATCTCATCCCTTTTGGACGGTTTGCCTATCCTCTAACAGATATTACAGCTGTGGCAATACTCTCTTGCATCCTTATGAATCGTAGGCCACCACAATCCAGCTGTCAGAATCTTCTGAGCTATAGCTTTTCCTGCATAATGACCTACTGCTGCTCCAGAATGTGCCTCTGCCAAAATCAATGGCGTTTCATGCTCCAAGACACATCTGTGCAGTATTTCATTTGGTCCCATCTTATATAGATATCCTGCTATCAAGGTAAAGTCAGCTTCTCTAACCACCAGTTGCTTCTTCTGCTGTGTTGTCATCTCAGAGGGTGCAAAACATGTAGACAAGTACTGAACAATATCCTGGAAATAGTCATCAACCATATGGATGGCAAACAACTGGGCATCAGGAAGACCTTCATCCAAACTAGTGGGCTCTTCTCTTGACTTGAGCCTTGACAAGTGGTCAGGCCCCAGGTTAAGTCTTCCTGGCTTAACTATGATCTCAAAGTAATACTCCTGAAACAACATCAGCCATCTGCATATTCTTCCACCTAACACAGGCTTGTTAACCAAATACTTCAAAGTAGAATGGTCAGTGAACATCTTAAAACGAGATCCTAAAAAATAATGCCGAAATTTCTGCAAAGCATAAACCATAGCTAGACCTTCTCGTTCTGTCATAGTATAATTCTTTTTTGCTGTGGACAATTTTCTACTTGCAAAAGCAATAGGGTGATCAATATTACCTTCACCTGACTGAGCCAATACTATACCTAAAGCAATTGAAGATGCATCGACATGAACATGAAACTCCTTATTCTAGTTAGGGAATACTAAGATAGGGGTAGTTACCATCTTTTCTTTCAGAATGTCCAAGCTTTCCTGACATTCAGGTGTCCATTCAAACTTAATATCTTTCTTCAATTTCTTTTACATAGGGGCTGTAATTTGAGCATATCCCTTAATGAATTTCCTATAATATCCAGTATGGCCAAGCGTAGTGCGAAGTTGCTTAACAGGCTTCGGAGGTGGTAAGTTCACAATAATGGCTATCTTCACAGGATCCACCATCAATCCTTGCTTGCATACAATGTGACCTAGCAGGATTCCAAGCGATGCACAAAAGATACACTTCTTCAGGTTCAATGAGATTTGGTGCTGTTTACACTTGTCTAGCATAAGTCTTAAACTAGCTATATGATCTTTCAGTAAACCAAAGATAGTCCAGTCATCAAAGTAAACTTCCAGGAACTTATGAATAAATTCCTTGAATGCAGATATGACTACTCTGGAGAACATAGCAGGTGCATTCTTCAATCCAAAGGGCATAACAATATACTGAAAAGATCCCATTTCTGTAGCGAGGGTTGTTTTATGTCGATCCTTGGGAGAAATTCTGATCTGATAGTAACCTGAAAATCCATCAGTGAAAGAATACACTTCTTGACCTTCGACATTGTCTAAAACTTCATCTGTAAAGGGAGTAGGAAAAGGATCATGTAAACAGGCATCATTCAACTTCCTCAAATCAACACAGATTCTAATTTGTCCTTTGGTATTCTTTTCTTGTACCACCATAGGGCTGACCCATTCAGACTCTTCGACAAGCTCAATGATTCCTGCAGTGAGCATCTTATCTAGATCGATCCTGACTTTTTCTTTATACTTAGGGTTCAGCCTATAAGGGCGCTGCTTCACAAGCTTCACATCAGCTTTCAAAGGGATTTTTATCACTCCTATATCACCAAGGATACCCTTCATTTCTGAGAACTTCGTCAAAAATAAGTCCTGATACTCATGGAGAAGTTCAGTCACTTTGCTTACCATTTCTTCGCCCCAATAATCTCCAATGGTAGCGTACTTAGGCATTTCTTCTGATCCAATGTTTACTTTCCTTGTCTTCAAGGGCTGAGTCACTTCAGGTGATTCGACTGCTGGTCCATGTACTTCGCAGTGTCCTTCTGACTCAGGAATGTTAATGTTGTGTGGGTCATCATCCTCATCAATTGCGAGGTTATAACATTCTACTACATTGGCTTCTTGTTCCTTCCAAACAGGTTGGTACTCAGCTATTTCTTTATCATCAAACACATTAGTATGGATCAACGTAATAGCCGCGTCCAAAGCAGGACAAACCTCATTAATAGAAAATGTGAGTACAAAACTGTAAACAAGACTATCCCAACTTACAGTACCATGGCGAAGCTCAACCTCTGCATACCAGTTCTTTGCTACAGGTTCCAAAGTGTGTACAAACCTATGTACCCATTCTTCACAAGGTACATGCTTCCCTGCTTTGTAGCATTGCTCCAAGTGTTCCTGAGGGCTAGTCTTACCATCAAATCTGCTTCACACCTCCTGAGGTTGATCAATGAATCTCAGGCGAAGGGACTTTTGACAAGCTCCCCAACTATGGATGTACTTTTTATGACCATTCCACCATCTGGATGTTGTGGCTCTGAATGTTGAATCTAGAGTCTCCATTTTCTGTGAATCTGGTACTTGCTTTGAGAATTGTACAATAAAATCTTCTAGGTCTGTCAAGCCATCAAAAGTAGGAAAGAATCTTGTCTGTGAGCCAAGCCATCTGAGAGACTTGGTAATTCTGGCACATCGATGTCCATGTAGCTCATAGAGTTGATTCTGCCAATTCTCTAGGCCTTCGTCTGAATTAGTCATGCAGGAGCTATCACACTACCAATCCATTATACCTTCAATAGTAGGGTTAACATAGTCTTCTTCTTTAGCTGTGATGTTGTAAATATGATCCAAAACATCCTGATCTTCATCTCTGACTGGCTCTGTATACTTTTTTCCTTAAGAAGGGTCCAATGGTACTATGACTCTCAAACCTTTCCCTTCAAAATTCATATGTGTCTTCTTAAGGTTGATTACTGCATCATTGTTTATTTCCCATTCAATTCCTAGCAAGGTTGGATAGGGGTTTCTATCATCAATTATCTCAATGACTTCGAAATATGCTAAGGTACTGACTCCATCTATATCTACTGGTACACTAGGGAATATTCCCAAGGGCACAATCTTCTGCTAATTGGCTAATCTCAACTATATTGGGGACCATTCAAGCGTAGGTTTTCCCATTTGTTCCCATGTCTACCTAGTTAGGACATTCACTTCTGATCCTAGATCTAAAATGATATCAGTCATGTCATAATCTCTTATCTGAACATGCAATCTCATTTCTCTTTCAGTCCTTCTAACTCTATTAACAGTTTTTCCTCTATCAGAGCTTCGCTGAGGTTCACAGGATGCAATAACTTTCTGTAACTCAGTCAAAGCATTCTGATTTCTTAATAGCTTCATACAACGCTGCAAGAATGATGTCAGTGTACTTACTTGATCCAGCAAAGCTTCTTGAGACTGTAACTGCTGTTGATGCTGTTGTGCAGGTGCTACTGATGTTCTCGGATCAGCAAAGTATTTTTTGGCTTCTGTAAAGGTTCATTTTTCTCTTCCAACATCAAAGGCTGGAATTTTCTCTTGAGTCTTCTGGACCCAAGCCTCGTCAGGCTGTTTCTCCTTATTCTGCACTTGCGTCGTAGCTCCACTCCTTGTAACAATGTTAGCGGCTGGGACATGTCTTTTCTCTACAACAATCATCTGAATATTCTGAGTAGGAGGGCCATTTAGTTCCTGTATCTTGGCTATCAACTGTGGACATTGCTCAATCACATGGTCGACTGCTCTGCAATAGCGACATGTCGTAGTTGGGTTTCGACAATATCTAGCTAGATGTCCCACCTGATTACAGTTATAGCAAATAACCTGGCCTCGACCTCCTCCAAGCATACCACCACAACCACGGCCTCTGAAATTACCTCAACCACCACAGTAACCATATCCATCATTGCCTTGTGCATCATTTTGTACCCTATAAGCATCATAGGTTCGCTCTCTCATGAGGTCAAAGCTACAAGATTCATCTTCATTGTGTCCAACTAACTTATAGAACTTGCAGTAGGGATTCCTAGGTACTTGAATATATCTCCGCAGTAGATAGAAATATTCAGGTCGATGATGGCCAGTTGTTCTACAGATCTCACAATATAGGACAGTAGGGTTAAATGGGTTTGGTGCACCAGTATTCAGGTAATTTTTTAACGCATGACACTGTTCTTTGTCGTGACCTTCTATCTTACATCATGTACACCAAACCTCTTCTCTAATGTCTTTCCCTTTTTTCATGTCGTGCAGCTCCAAAGCCATTTCTGCTAATTGTGCTTGTATTTGGGCTATGCCAAAATTGTCTCCGACAGGAGCTGTTTCAAGCTTCATAGAAATTTCCAAAGCCTCTTGCTGATCAACAACCTTCTGTTGCATGAGTGGAGTTCTGATATGAGGTAATAATGCTACAATGAACCATTCTTTATGCTATTCTGGTCCAATAGTGAAGCTAACTTGATCTAGCAGAACTTTGAACCTTTGATCAAAGTCCCAAACTGATTCACCTCGCCTCTGTTGAATCTCTTTCAGTTCAGTTTATACACTGTGACTCTAATTTAGGCTTATTGAACTCTTTTATCATTTATTTTTTAATATCAGCTAAAGCATAGTTCTGAGTACTGGATAATTTCATAAACCAGGTCAAAGCCCGGTCTCTGAAAGAAGTGACCAGCTGCACTCTTCTTATATCTTGGTCCATAATATTCTTAGCAGTCCACACAGTTTCACATAAGAACCAAAACTGTTCTGGATCCTCTGATCCAGTTCCTTTAAAGACAAGGAACTTGATATCGTCATTTACATGGGCCATAGTGGATCGAGGAGGGGGAGGCGGGGGACTAGTAGCAGGAGGGGGGGAACTTTCTGAGGTAGGCTGACCTATGACAGGACTACTCAGGTTAGGGTTATTTTTAGACTGCGACGGTTTCTCAGGGATAACAGATCTGCGCTGTGGATTTATAGGAGGATTTCTAACAAAAGGGGTTTCTTCAAATTCAGATTCTTCTGGACTTAATGGGGTTTAATCGGTATTCTAGCCTAGGGTATAGGATCCAAGATTTCTCTTATATATTTTACTGCTTCGCAGCAAACCACTTTGCTCGTAGAAGTCACTTTAACTTCCAAACATAGGTTAGTAGCAATAAATCTAACAATCTGATTCTATAAGCAATATGTCTTTCTTAGCCAAGAGCATCTTAATTTTCAAACTAAAGGAATTTAGGTACTTACCCCTTGGTCCTTTGAAAAATTGTCATTTAGCTTCATTGAAAGAAGTATGTGTGTCGATGGCGAACTCCGTCACAAATGCTTCAAGGGTTCGCATTGTCCAAAAATCAACAGCTCGTGATATCACGTTGTTCACCCTTTTTAATATATTAATTATTTCTAGGGTCCAGTAGGAAACTGATCTTCCTTGAAGTTTGTCTTTCTTTCTGTCAACCTGGATAACCATTGGTGCAATTCTATGTGGATACTACCAAAGAAAATTTCATAAATATCAGTAAAAACATACCTTTGCAAGAAGTTTTCTAAGCTACGATGAGGATCCTTATTTTCTTGTGTTGGAGTAGGGTCCCGCAGCTACAGAAGAAGCTGCTAGTTTTGGCGGAAAGGAGTTAAGACAAGAGCTATGACACCGTAGCACGTTTCCAGCTGGAGAGTAGAGCCAGAAACCATGACTCTTGAGATAGAAAAGTCAAGAAGACAACGGTACCTGAGCGGCCGAGAAGAGAGAGCTCAACCACTGCATTGAAGGCAGCGGCGGAAGACAGAAGGGCTCAATGACCCTCATAAAGAAGAAGGAGCAAAGAGGCTCAAGCATTGAAGGCGAAGGACAGAAAAGAGAAGCGGTGCATAGTACCCATGGTCAGTACCGAGAAGCATGGAATACTGCAGAGAGCAGTGGTGTGACGAGAAGCGGCTACCTCAAGGACAGAGAGGACCGACTATCACTAATTAGGGTTTGGGTTACTGTTGGGACAGGCCCACAACGTTGTAAAAGAAGGACCTTCAGGCTGCTTATAAAAGAATGTAATTTTGTATTGTAAAGGGTTAGTTAGTTAGCTAGTTGGTTGGATAGACAGTTAGATAGTCTTGAATGAAATAGGCAATAAGGATAAGTAGACTGTTGTAAAAGCCGAGCTCTGGTTCTGGTCTTAGCTGTAGCAATCTTACTGAAACCAGTAGCTGGCTTATAAAGCATGCATGTAACGATCCGCAGGGATCAACTGAGAGGGAAGAGTATATTATAAGAGAGCAATATAGAGAGAAGAGATATCTAAGAGAGAAGATCTTGAGCTGCATATGCAGTGCAGCAAAACTGTGTTTTACCTTCCCCTTGAGCTATAATAGAAAACACAGTTCTGTGGACGTAACTTCCATCTTGGAGGTGAACCACGTTAAAATCCCTGTTATGCGACTGGTTTATGTGTTATGTTTACTTATGCATTGCTCATTTATTTCATGGACTTTGTTTGTAGTTTAATAGATGAATGTATTAATCAGTTCACCACAGCCCAGAAGGATAATCACAAGTTAAAAGCCTTGGCATGTTGTAGGTGTTTCATTTATGTTTGCATAAATAGCTACTGGTTGCAGTATTGAATAGCTTAGTATGTTAAGTCTTGCATGTCGACACGAGAAATGCTAAGTGCACTAAACCGCGGAGGTAGGATATCACAGAGAGGTGATATCACACCGGCAGAGAAGCTGCGGCGCGCGATACCACAGGTTGAGGACTTCGCGTTGAGCAGGAGCTGCGTGTCACACGGTGCGCGGCGATGCGGTAAGGATGGAGATATTGCAAGTTAGGGAAAGTGCGCATCATAGAGAAGGACCACACGGTGGCGGAAAGAAACATCTCGCGGCTAGAAGAGATGCGCGACGAAGGGATTGCGTGACACGAGTTGGAGGTCGCGCGACGCACAGATGCAGGAAGGAGGTCTCTAGCTAGGAGATTTGTGTGCCACCAGTAGGATTGCCTCGGAACCTGGTCCAAGACACTTGAGTCCTTGGCCAACCCATTAGATTCACTTCATGTGAGACTTCAGGCTTCCTTGCGGTCTGTCGCCGAAAGGGCCAGTGAGCTGGGGGTGTTGTTGGTTGATTATAGTAAACCCGGGTCTGCCCATGCAATCAACAAATGGTTCTGTTGCCGGTTTGAACGACTGGGAGTTAATGTTCTGTTGGCATCCTACCAGAGAAGAGTTTCACCAGTGGCTGGATTCAGACTTAAGGGAGTTTTCCAAGAAAGAAAATCGAAGCCCTAAACTGAGCACAGAGGCCTGGTTAGAAAAGCATATCGCTTCAGACATACACGCTATATTTTTTGCAACCTATGGAAATGAGTTGTTCGACTGGTTATCCAAGTTGACAGATAGGAACACATTCAAGAGAAAAAGAAACATTGTCTGGACACCGGAGCTGATTCAGACCGTGCAGAACCTTGACAATCCCATTACGAGAGCAATGTACTTCTGGCTTACCAGTGTGCTAGAAGGCTTTGTTACAGAATTTGCAGTTGACCAGAGAAAGAGATTCAGCGCAGCTGAATGATACTTCTTCAGAGGATATCGTGGTAAGTACCTAAGATCTCTAAATTTGTCCCTTAAGATGCTGTTATATGAAAAAGGAACAATGGATCTAGTTTCAGATGAATAAGTAAAGATAGTAATGTCACAAGAGTTTGAAAGTGATTTTGATGACATTGAACGAACATGTAGTGGAAAGAAGTATAAAGTATATTTTAGCTCTCCTATAATTGAAGACAGTTCAGACAGTATTAGACAACAGAGCCCTAGCACCACAGAAGAACCAAAGGGGGGTATTCCTTACCATCCATATACCCCACAGAAACAGATAGGGACTCAGAATAACCCCGTAGGTACCCCATCTAGTAGTTCACAGACAGTACCTACTCCCGCTACATCACCTTTACCTACACCGCTGAGTGGTAGTAATCCAGTCAGTCAGAACCCACCACAGAGAAATATAATGGGAGACGACATGAAGCTACCTATTTTTAAAGGTACAGGAGCAGAGGACCCAGAACAGCATTGTTTCCTATGTGAAGCCATGTGGACCATTAAAAAAATCAACGATGATAACCTTAAACTTGTACAGTTGGTCACCACACTCAGAGACAGAGCCTTGACATGGTACATAAAGTATACTACATTGCCCAAGACACTTTCCCGGGTCAAGAACGCCATGATCAAAGAGTTTAAGAAACCTAAGTTTGAGTCTCAGTGCATTACAGAGCTTAAGCATATTAAGCAGCTTCCATCAGATTCAGTATGGGACTTTGATTAGAAACTCAAAGCCCTGATAGACCAAGTAAGTTTTGAGTTTGCGCCGGAGTAGCATAAGGAATGGTTTATTGCAGCGTTGCTCCCTCACATCAGACTACCACTAATGCAGCAGAAACTCACTACTCAAGATGAAGCGCTGGAGATGGCAATGAAACTAGAGGCTTCACCTTTAGCAGAAACCAGTACAGGCATGACAACTCTACAGAACCAGTTGGCCAACCTCACGTTACAGATACACGAACTTAAAAAAGGGAAAGAGGTTATGCAAGACATATGGTGCATAAAGTGTAGAGCACAGGGCCATAGTAAAGACAACTATCTAGTCTTTGCAGAATATTTAGCATCAGGGGCTCCTAACCCCTTACCACGCACACAAGGGCCATGGTGTGAAATATGTAAAACACAAGGACATCCACCTCAGCAATGCCCTTTGCTTCAGAAGTATGTGCAGACACCTAAAAACCTATATTGTATCTTCTGTAAATCCATCGGGCATGATCAACAGGACTGCCGAGCTTATGATCTCATGTTATATAGAAAACATGATGTGTACAGAGTCCAAGTAGACACACAGGGCCCAGCAATAGGACCACAGCCGGATTAGGCTTACGGAGGCCATGCAGGAGGATTCAGAGGACGAGGCCGTGGAGGAGGCTTCGCACATGGAGAAGGATTTGGACGGGGAGGAGGTTTTGGCCAAGGTCATGGACCAGTCACTTGTTATAACTGTGGAGTTGTAGGACACTATGCTAGGGACTGTCAGAACCCCACTACTACTTGTAACTACTGCAAATCTTATGATCATACTGTAGAAGAGTGTCCTATCCTGATAGCTAAGATCAAAGACCCTACACCAGTAGTACATCAGAACATCCAGCTCATTGTTGCTGAGCAGGCAGAACCAAAACCAAGAGTCAATATTGTGACTCGGAGCGGTGCTTCCACCAGTGGCCCATCGCAGCAGACCGGAAAGAACACAAGTCAGGAGTGGGTGTGTAGAGCTCCTAGTAAAGTAACAGCACTCAACCTACAAAAGAATAAAGAGACATTTCATGAAGCCAAGGCTTCCTTTGATGAACCTACACTATCAGGATCGCAGGTACTGCCGTCTAGGGGCGTACCGCAGCTAGCACCTTGTGGCGATAGCCCTGAGCAGGAACCGCAGGCTATCACATCGGGGGGATGCGATGAGGAGGAATCGATAGGAAGTGTACAATCCTTCCTACACAGCTGCTTGAAACTCTTGAGAAATGACAAAGCTGTCGGCGAGCTACAACGCATGATAGATCAGTGTCAGCAACCCTCTCTCTCGGGTAGTGCACACCGCGCTGTCCATAATATTACAGGATATACAAGGACCGGAAGAGAGATGAAATTCACAGCGCAGATTGGCGAGTTTGAAATGGATGAGGTTGTCTTAGATCTTAGATCAAAGGTGAATGTTCTAACCAAGCAGACATGGGAACAGATGGGTAGTCCTCAGTTAGCCCTATCGCCTGTCCACCTAAGATTAGCTAATTAGCAGCGAGTATCACCACTGGGTCGACTACCACAGGTGCCAGTTGACATTGACAGAGTTCGTACTTTTGCAGACTTTGAGGTTATAGAAATCATTGGCGACAGTCGACCATATCCAGCACTATTAAGTATTGATTGGGTGATTGGTAGCAAAGCTGTCATTGACCTAAAGAGAAGACAAATGACCTTTGAGGATGCGCAGATCCGGGTCATCGCACCGCTGGATCCTTACCAAGGTCCTAGATATATTGAACCTATCCGAGCCGAGGAAGAGGCACATAACATGGAGAGTCTCTACCAGATGACAGTGAACCAGAGTGACTACATCAATCCAACTGCAGAAGGGAACATTAGTTGGCGATGTGACAGCTCATGCGCATCGGATTCTGATGTTGGCCTAGAAAACTGGCAGAACAGACTTTACGAAGTTTCAGTGCGTAGATGTGCGTTTATCAGTAAATCACTACGATGGATTGGCGCAGAGATCGCTGAGACTCCATCATATCATGCTCTGACAGATATCCATGAATTTTTTGAATAGTTTGAGCAACAAATTCCTTATGAACAGAGGATCGCAGCTATGGACCTTGCAGTTCGAGCCACACCTACAAGATGGTGGTATGCGCATAAAGAGAATATCGCATCATGGGATAATGTAAAAAGACTGATGGCAATCAGATTTTCTGATGATAGAGAGTATGTACCACAGAAGTACAAAGGAGAAACTGACCCCAGCATACACATTCAGACATGTGAGCAGAACTGGTCGAACATTCTAGAGGATGAATGGGTTCATAGATTCATTCACACATTAGAAACAGTTCCAAGGAATTGGTACACAGAGACCAAATTGCGCAGAGGGACAACCACATGGTCACTTATGACAGACAGCTTCCTACTCACCTTTGCGTTTGAGTCAGAACATCCAAGTGTTGCTCAGGCCCTAGACATAATCAAGACAAAGATTTTTTAGGATCGCACCATCTCAGTACCAGTCCAACCTGAGTGGACTATCCAGCTAGAAGAGGCGTTGGAATGCTATAATTTTGCATCAGAATCAGAGAAGGCGGATGAGGATCCTCGCAACACCAACATTCCAGAATCAGAAGGGACTCACGATGTTAAGGGACCACAGTTAGAGATTCCAGCAATCACTGAGCCCATCAAGATTAAAAAGATCAATATTGGCACAGATGCAGAACTTAAGTTTGCCTCTATTGGAGACTACTGGAACGATGAAACAGTTGGACAGATTGCAGATCTCCTACATGACTATCAGGACCTATTTCCCACCAAGTTCATAGAGATGAAGGGAATAGTCGGAGACCTGGGAGTGATGAGGATACCATTGAAGGAGGATGCTAGACCAGTTAAGCAGCGCCCATATAGATTGAATCTGCGCTACAAAGAAAAGTTCAAGGATGAGATTGACAAGATGCTAGCAGCAGGCATCATTGAGCCGGTAGAAGAAAGCGAATGGGTTAGCCCCATGGTCGTCCAAGAGAAGAAAACAAAAGGGGACATCAGAATCTGTGTTGATCTGCGAAAACTCAACGATGCATCACTTCATGACCCATTTCCAACACCGTTCACTGATGAAGTATTAGACAACGTGGGAGGACAGGAGATCTACTCCTTCACTGATGGGTTTTCAGGCTACCACCAGATCAAAATACATCCAGAATATTGCTCCAAGACCACCTTTGCAACAGAATGGGGCTCGTTCTAGTATACGGTAATGCCCTTTGGTCTTAAGAATGCACCAGCTATATTTTCTAGAGTAGTCGTTGCTGTATTTAAAGAATACATTCATAAGTTCTTAGAAGTATATTTTAATGACTAGACTGTATTTGGGCTAATCAATAAGCACATAGGAGATTTAAGATTGATGTTAGAGAAATGTAGGCAGTACCAGATTTATCTAAACTTGAAAAAATGTATATTTTGTGCACCATTTGGTATTTTGTTGGGCCACATTGTTTGTAGACAAGGCTTGATGGTAGATCCCGCAAAGATTGCCATCATTGTAAACCTTCCAGCACCTAACTCAGTCAAGCAACTGAGGACAGTACTTGGTCATACCGGGTATTACAGAAAGTTCATCAAGGGCTACGCAAAGATTATAGCGCCGATGGAGAAATTGCTCAAGAAGGATGTAAAATTCCTATGGAATGAGGAATGCCAGCAGAGTCTAGACATACTTAAGGAGAAGATGGTTACAACACCCATCCTAGTGTTTCCAGACTGGACTAAGCCTTTCCATGTACACATGGACGCATCCAGCATCGCACTAGGAGTCATCTTGACCCAGCCAGGAGAAGGGGATCTTGACCATCCCATCGCATATTCCAGCAGAAAGCTATCGACAGCAGAAAAGAACTACACCACAACAGAAAGGGAGGGCTTAGCTATGGTGTATGTGCTGCAGAAGTTCAGGCACTATCTATTGGGCTCCTCCTTTAAAATGTTTACTAACCATTCCGCATTGAAGTACCTAGTCAATAAGCCAATGTTAGGGGGGAGAATCTGTAGATGGTTACTCCTCTTTCAAGAGTATGATTTTGAAATCATTGTGAAACCAGGAAGACTAAATGCAGGACCTGACCATTTATCGTGGATAGAATCAGGAGAAGAGCTAAGTAACCTAGAAGACAATCTACAAGATGCGTCGTTGTTCTCTATACAGATTGCAGATGACTACTATGCCGACATTATCTACTTCCTCACTACAGGAGTAGCACCTGATGAGTTCACTAAGCAGCAAAAGAAGCAGTTGGTTGTTAAGCGAGCAAACTTCACCCTCATTGCAGGATGCCTATACAAGTTAGGTCCGGATGAATTTCTGCGCAGATGCGTGATGCCACACGAAAAAGACGCTATTATTAAGGAGGCTCATGCAGGAACCGCAGGAGGTCATTTCGCTAGAAAACCAACTGCGTAGAAAATCCTGGAGGCAGGATTATGGTGGTCTACATTGCATAAAGACACCAAGGATTTTTGCAAGAGCTGTGATATCTGCCAAAGGGTAGGAAAACCCTCGCGACGCGATGAAATGCCGTTGCAACCGTAGGTCACGTTGCGCGCATTTGACAAATGGGATATAGACTTTGTGGGTCCTATCAGCCCCCCAGGAAAGCGCACAGGTGCGAGATATATTATTACCGAAACAGAGTACCTCACCATATGGGCAGAGGCCAAAGCAGTAAGAAATTGTGATGCCGCTACAGCTGCACAGTTCCTGTTTGAAAACATCATCAGTAGGTTTGGATGCCCAGTAATTTTAATGAGTGATCAAGGCACACATTTCTTGAACAGTACTATTGAGGCACTAACAGAAGAATTCTAGATCCAGCACCATAAGAGCACTCCCTACCACCCACAGGCTAACGGTACGGTGGAGGCCTTCAATAAGATTTTAGAAAATGCTCTTACTAAGATCTGTAATAGCCAGAGAAACGATTGGGATCTTAGAGTTAACGTTGTCTTATGGGCATACAGGACCACATGTAAAAAACTCACGGGACACACACCTTTCAGCTTGGTATATGGACAGGAGGCTGTCATGCCTATGGAGTATATTCTTCCCAGTTTAAGAATCGCTCAGATTACCAAGATGACTAATACCGACACAGTGGAGGAAAGGCTAGGCCAGCTGCTTACCTTAGAAGAAGACAGATTCATTGCTGGATTCAACCAGAAAGTGCAGAAAGCATGAGAAAAAGCTTGGCATGACAGACACATTAAGAATAAGACTTTCCAGATCGGAGACCTGGTGCTCCTCTATGACAGCAAATTCATTAAGTTTCCAGGGAAGTTCAAGACACATTGGCTAGGGCCATATCAGTTACAGCAGGAGAAGCCTGTTGCAGGTGGCTCGAGGACGAGCCACAAGTAAGTGTTAGGGGACTGTTGGAGTAGGGTCCCGCAGCTACAAAAGAAGCTGCTAGTTTTGGCGGAATGATAAGTTTTGGCGGAAAGGAGTTAAGACAAGAGATATGACGTCGTAGCACATTTCCAGCTGGAGAGCAGAGCCGGAAACCATGACTCTTGAGATAGAAAAGTCAAGAAGACAATGGTACCTGAGCGACCGAGAAGAGAGATCTCAACCACTGCATTGAAGGCAGCGGCGGAAGACAGAAGGGCTCAGCGACCCTCATAAAGAAGAAGGAGCAACGAGGCTCAAGCATTGAAGGCGAAGGATAGAAAAGAGAAGCGGTGCATAGTACCCATGGTCAGTGCCGGGAAGCATGGAAGACTGCAGAGAGCAGTGGTGTGATGGGAAGTGGCTACCTCAAGGACAGAGAGGACCGACTGTCACTAATTAGGGTTTGGGTTACTGTTGGGATAGGCCCACAGCGTTGTAAAAGCAGGACCTTCAGGCTGCTTATAAAAGAATGTAATTTTGTATTGTAAAGGGTTAGTTAGTTAGCTAGTTGGTTGGATAGACAGTTAGACAGTCTTGAATGAAATAGGAAATAAGGATAAGTAGACTGTTGTAAAATCCGAGCTCTGGTTCTGGTCTTAGCTGTAGCAATCTTACTGAAACCAGTAGCTGGCTTATAAAACATGCATGTAACGATCCGCAGGGATCAACTGAGAGGGAAGAGTATATTGTAAGAGAGCAATATAGAGAGAAGAGAGATCTAAGAGAGAAGATCTTGAGCTGCATATGCGGTGCAGTAGAACTGTGTTTTACCTTCCCCTTGAGCTATAATAGAAAACACAGTTCTGTGGACGTAACTTCCATCGTGGAGGTGAACCACGTTAAAATCCCTGTTATGCGACTGGTTTATGTGTTATGTTTACTTATGCATTGCTCAGTTATTTCATGGACTTTGTTTGTAGTTTAATGGATGAATGTATTAATCAGTTCACCACAGCCCAGAAGGATAATCACAAGTTAAAAGCCTTGGCATGTTGTAGGTGTTTCATTTATGTTTGCGTAAACAGCTACTGGTTGCAGTATTGAATAGCTTAGTATGTTAAGTCTTGCATGTCGACATGAACAACGCTAAGTGCACTAAACCACGGAGGTAGGATATCACAGAGAGGTGATATCGCACCGGCAGAGAAGCTGCGGTGTGCGATACCGCAGGTTGAGGACTTCGCGTTGAGCAGGAGCTGCGTGTCGCACGGTGCGTGGTGATGCGGTAAGGCTGGAGATATCGCAAGTCAGGGAAAGTGCGCATCATAGAGAAGGACCGCACGGTGGCGGAAAGAAACATCTCATGGATAGAAGAGCTGCGCGACGACGGGATCGCGTGACGCGAGCTGGAGGTCGCGCGACGCACAGATGCAGGAAGGAGGTCTCATAGCTAGGAGAGCTACGTGCCACCAGTAGGATTGCCTCGGAACCTGGTCCAAGACACTTGAGTCCTTGCCCAACCCATTAGATTCACTTCGGGTGAGACTTTAGGCTGCCTTGCGGTCTGTCGCCGAAAGGGCCAGTGAGCTAGGGGTGTTGTTGGTTGATTATAGTAAACCCGGGTCTGCCCATGCAATCAACATCTTGTTCAGTGAATTTTAGATAGGTAGCTTCAACCCAGTAACTGATTTCTTTTACTGAGGGCCTCCAAAACATAGCCCTCCAGGTACGACGTAGATCCCTCTTAAAGCAGATACTGTTCAACCGGCAACGGAACCAATTTGTTGGGCTTAGGGTAGACCCAAGTTCTATGCTTTTATCTTCGCACCAACAAAAGACCCATAGTGTTGGCCCTTTCGGCAAAAGCCTGCGAACAGGTTGCAGTCTCACCCGAAACAGCTATGGGGTGCCGCAGAATTAGGTTTTTACAAGCAGAAGAAGGATATTACTATACCTTTAGCCTTAACAACAAATATTTACACAAAATAGAGCTTCGACATTCACTTAAATAACTTCTCAGTTTAGATAAAAGAGCGTTTATTACTTAACCCTTAACTGGGAATTCATAGCGAAGTTAATATTTAACAGTTATCTTACTTTAGCATTCACCTACTTATCAAAAGCAGAAAAACATAAGAGCACAAAAATAACAGAAGCACCACAATACAAGATATACGTGGTTCACCTCCAGTGTAGGGGCTATGTCCACAGAACTGTGTTTATATTCAACTCTTTACAAAATCACAGTTTTGATCTATGCACTCAGCTGTATATCTTCTTAATCTCCCAAAACTGCGCACTTAGCTATAGATCCTTTCTTACAAAAACCCTCTACACACTCAGCTGCAGAGGTCATCCACGCACACAGCTGGGACTTAACCTTCCTTCAAAAACCCTCTATGCACTCAGCTACAGAGGTTGTCCATGCACACAACTGGGACTTACCCTTAAACCCTTAGCTTCGCATCACTTTAGCATCATAACATAATCGTCAAAAGCCTAACCTGACTCCTTTACATAAGTGCCTATTTATACAAGTGCACTATTACAATACCATGGACTTAAACCATGGGCACCCCAAAAACCATGGGTTATTTACAAAAAGAGGGGCTTTGACCCAACCTCGACACCCCTAAGACTATTTTGGGTTGCAACTCCACTTACAAGCTTCGCACCAAAACCGCGGAGTTACCAAAATTTAGGACCGTTAAGGTCCGTGCCCCAACAATTACTATAGAGCTCATGTAGAACTATGATCTCTTTTGGGACACCCCTCCTAATGGTGATGCTATGCAGGCCAAGAGGCTATTGGATATAATGTTGGCCCAGTTGAAAATCGTCCCCTATGTTGCAACATAGAAAATTATCGGCACCCGCTCCAATTTGAAACTTTTACTGTGGGCCCTCCCGAAAATCCTATTCAACATCAAGGCGATGAACCTGTAAGGGGTTCTTAGACTTGCAGTGTCATACTCTCTAGTCGGCCTGGTTCTAAAGTTTTTTCTAGGCATGAGAATCCTCTTCAGTGTCTCGACTAGGTCCATCCTAATGCTTTTCAGCCAGTCTTCATTCATATATATTTGCGCTTCTGGTAAGTGATAAGTCAGGTCCACATATCCAGGGCTATAAGTAGCATAACCCTGTTTATCAACATTTTCCAAAATCATGGTGGTCACATCTGCCCTAGGAAGAATCCACCCAATCACCTCTGAGCATGGAAAGAGTTCAAGTCTAGTAGCAATTTTCATTAATGAAGACCTCTCTATGTTAGCATAGATGTTTTCTTCCTCAAGACCTATGTCAGGCACCTCTCTATGTGTAATCAATCTGCAAATATCCACCCATTGATATTCAGGTTCTACACCACTCATGCATTTGGTGTCCTCGTAAGTGTATTTGACTCTGGTGATGACCTCAACTTCAGGTTCCTCTTCAACTGTGGGAGCCTTCTTCTTCTGACGCTTAGACATTTTGAGTTCTGAGGAATTTCCCTGTCATGTACAGGACAGTGTTTTAGGTTCTGTTAGGTCATTTCCAGAGAACATTTAAAATAAAGACAACAGTGTAAGCGTTTTCGCCTCATCTGTGCTAATCATGAATGTAGCTACGAAAAATACACAAACAACGTTCAAAACCAAATTTTCTTGCCCAAAGGCCGAAACCAGCTCACAACCAGCATGTGTAGATCATGGGTTTTCTAAATGACAAAAAATCCTCTTCTTAATGCCGAACAGAAAATAGTTTCAAAACCCCCTCTCAGTGTTGTGGATTACAACATTACACGATGCCTAAACCAAAGTGAGGATGCCGCAAGTGCTATCACACTAGGAGACTGTAAATGCTCACCTCATGGTCTAACTGGGAAAATCCACTCTAACCGAGACTGGTTCAAGGTTCGGATTCGACAGTGAACAGGGTCTCCCTAAGCAGGGAACTAAAAACAACACTGAGGTCTTGGTTCAGAAAATGAGGGCGACTGAACCAGTGGAAACAAACCCATCATTTTCTAGGAAATCCATGAAAGCCCTCCCTGGATGGCCAAATGGAAAATGGGGAAAACTAGTGTGGACAGGGTAATGGCAATCTGCACCAGTTTCCCCAACAATTGAGTGCAGGCTGTAAGACCATAATAGCTACAAGAGAGAACGCTGAGTTAGAACCACAACACCCCCAACTGCCAGCCATACTAATTAACTCAAATATATACAGGTCGGGATGGGAGAACCTAAGGAAAGAAACCGCGGGGATAGAAAAGTAGCTCAAACAATCAAACAAAATGGAAAAGGGGCACAAAGGCCTACTTGGCACTGTGCTGCGCGACTAGTGGAGGAAAACCATTGAACTTCCACGGCGGAGCCACCTAGGAGCGAGGGTACCGACAGCAAGAATTCTGGTATGCTCGAGCGAAATGACAGCGCAGAGAAAAGTCCAAAAATAACGATAAAATAATAAACCACCCAACTCCACTATATATACACCCCGGTCAACTATAATCGGCGGGAAGAAAAAGTTCATCGGGCGGCAAAAGGCTAAGGGGTCGGCGACCAAGTCAACACAACCTCTGCAACGGCGGATGATAAAATGGTAGAGAGTTCGCAAAGGAATCAACGGAGAAACAAATCAACACTCGCATCAGAGCTCACAGGACTAGGGCATCGGAGCAATAGAAGGTTGGAGAGCCGCAACGCCAAACCCACAAAAGAAATGAGTTCTGCAAACCAGCAAAATCAGAGTAAAAAATGACTATGAATCAAATGAGAAAAATCAGTCAAGTGAATAAAACAAACTTTTAGAATCATAGTACTTGCTAGAGCCACAACGACGAGAGTTGACGAGAACCAAAAATCGAGGAAACAAAATGGAGGGGATCGAAAGAGGATAAAACAACTATCAGACCGTTTCACAGAACCCCTTCCGCAACAGTGGAAGACGTATCGAAAATGGTTCCGACAGGCTCTCAAAACAACTGTCGATAAAGACAAAACATCGGAGGCCAAAAACACTTGACTTCAAACTTGGTGTCCAGTTTTTTTCCGCAACGGCGGATGCACAGGTAACTAGACCCCCGACCCAAAAATTCCATCTACTTCCGAGGGTGAGGCAAAAGAAATAATTCAAACATAAAAAAATTTGCCCACGTAAAAGTAGTCTTTATTCAACATCAAGTAAAACACAAAAACCGAGCAAAACAAACTTAAAGGAGGGTCCCAAATTTTTTTTTTGAATTTTGGGAAATTGTTGCAGCTGCAACACCTCTCTGTCACACCATTTTGTTGTGGTGTGTAGGGAGTTGAGTGTTTCATTTGGATGCAACATTCCTCACAAAGTTTCTATAGATTCTTATTCACATATTCCTTTCCATTATCGGTCCTAAGTAATTTGATCTTTTTCACACTCTGATTCTCTACAAGTTCTTTCCAAACCTTGAGTTGCTCAAACACCTCAGATTTCAATTTCAAAAAATACACCTAGCAAAATCGAGAGCAGTCATAAATGAATGTAAGCACATACCTAGATACACCATATGAGGGAGTGGGTAGTGGACCAATCAAGTCAGAATGCACCAACCCAAGTGGTTGTGTTGCTCTCCTTTCCTTCCCCTTCTCGTAGCTCTACTCAGGATGCTTCCGAATCCCACATACAATGCATGCTCTAGTAGATGGCTGGATTTGTGGAAGACCTTCCACCATTTCTTCTTTGAGAAATGTTTGGAGATATCTGTAATTCATGTGGCCAAACCTCTCATTCCATAGTTTGGAAACCTCATTGGCATGTGAGTGAAGTGCTTGATCACTGGAAGTAGGGAGGAAATTATAGAATTTGTACATTCTCTCATGATGATCAGCATACCCAACTACAATAACTTGGTCTGTTGAGATTTTAGAAATCTCTACCATGTCAGGAGTGAAGATCACTCTCTTTGGCTCTCCTGTATGGGTCATCTGGTATACTGACAGTAATTTTGCTGCAAGGTATGGTACATACAGTACATCACTGAAGAACCCATGGTCTAAATCAATTCTCCCAATCCCTCTGGTCTGGAGATTAGAATCATCTCCCATTCGAACTCCTGAGCTAGCATTTGAACTCATGGAGGAGACAAATTCTCTCCTGGATACCATATTCCTGGAAGTGTTGGCACTTGGGCAGACCCGGGTTAATGCTTTTCACGTCGCACCAACAAAAGACCCACTGTGTTGGCCCTTTCGGCAACAACCCGCGCGCAGGTTGCAGTCTCACCCGAAACAGCAATGGGGTGCCACAGAATCAGGTTTCTGCATGCAGAGAGGGGTATTACTGTACCTTGGCCTTTCTAAATAATTACCAATCGACTTCTGATTAATTTATCATTCATTCATATATATTTCACAACATAATACACAAACCAACTTGCATAACCCACTACAGGGAATTCACAGCGAAGCT
>LPNX010040911.1:3895-22308 GCA_001517045.1 Pseudotsuga menziesii
AAGAAAAGTAGATGCAAAAGTAGTCGTAACACCCAACGCAAAACCCGATGCAAAACCCAATGCAAAAATGGATGCAAAAAGGGATGCAATAATTGACGTAAAATTGGATGCAAAAAAAGATGCAAACGTGGATGCAAAAGTTGAAGAAAAAGTGGGTGTAAAAGTAAGTGCAAAAATGGGTGTGAATTGGGACACGAAAAAAGCGGATGCAAACATGGATGCAATAGTAGATGCAAAAAAAGACGTAAACATGGATGCAAAATGGGATGCAAAAAGGGATGAAAACGTGGGTGCAAAAGTGGACGAAAAAATGGATGCAAAAGTGGGTGCAAAAATGGATGAAACAAAATGAGATGCAAAACTAGACTCAAAACAGGATGTAAACTTTGATGCAAAACTTGGTGCACGAAGGGATGCAAAAAAAGAAGCAGAAGTGGATGCAAAAGTGGATGTAAAAAAGGATGCAAAAGTGGATAAAAACAAGGGCGTAAAAGTTGAGGCAAACATTGGCGTAAAAGGGGGCACAACAAGAGTAGATGTACAAACTAGGCGCAAAATTAGGTGCAAAAATAGTCTCAAAACCTGTCGCAAAACCTGATGCAAAACTTGGCGCATAACTAGGTGCAAAACCTGGTGCAAATTATGCCGCAATTTGCGCCAGATTTAGAAAAAGGACGCAAAAAACGCCTAAAATAGCACCAACCCATGAAATTGTGCCATTTTGTCCATAAAATGAAGAAAAATACACTGAAAGATGGTCTAGACGCAAAAAAGGATGCAAAAAGAGATGCTAAATCCAGTTTTTGTTGTAGTGGCTGCAGACTCTGAGCTAGAGTTGGTTGGTTACACAGATTCCAATTGGGAGGGTGATTCTATTGATCGGAAGTCTACTTCTGGATATGTCTTCATGTTTGGTAGAGGCCCTGTTAACCAAAAAAATCCCTTTCTCAGCTCTACATGGCCTACACCACCCAAGGACACCCATGCATGACCCTCATGGCCTCGAGGTCACTTTTCAGGAGTTCCCGCTTCCTTTGGGTATTTTGCCACCGTAATGGTTTGATCTAGGTGTTGGATTTTCACCTGATTGTTTGTCAATTTGGGAGAGTGAATCCTAATTATTCTATTCACTAAAGTGCTTTTGATACATCTTGATTGATCGAACGAACTGCAGCCAAGTGCAGAGAATACACACTGGAGTCTTGTCAATTTTAGTAAATTTTGAGATGGGTGTTTTAGTTAAAACGAAAACCCTCCAGGAACCTCTTTCAATCCAAGTGGATATCAATTGGGGAATCAAGGAGGGGTTAATTTTATAATATCTGATGAAACAATTGATGAAAAGGAAAACACAGATACACTATTTCGGTTTTCTAATTAGTCCTACCACGCATCTCTTTCCCCTTTCGAGTCAATCGAGAAGTCGTGGGGTAAGTATTAAGATTACTTTGAAATCTCAAATATGGAATATGGAAATGATAATAAATAAAACTATACTACCCTGCATATTAGAACTACGCTAGATTGAAAAGAGATGAACAAAAAGTAAAAAATTGACACCGACGTCAATCCCCGTAGGGGGGATGGTGAATAGGCTCGAAAGAGCCTATTCGAATGGACCTCTTCTTTTTATTAGCAGTTATTTACAATATCAGCAAATTGAAATTGATGCACTTTGGTCCTTGTTATCTGGGATCCAAAGGCTTACAACAAGCTTGTAACAAGCTTGAATTAAAACACAACAGTGGGGGAAGCTTTTGGGAAGCTCTAGTTCGTCCAAGAGTCAGAAATTTGGCAGAGTCTCCTTCTCTTTTATGTTAGACCTGCTAAAAAATAGTGAGAAATTAAAATCAAATGTGCCCAAACATACTTTAAAAGTGTTTTGGGACACCACTCTAATTACCAAAAAAAAACTAAGTAAAAATGTTAAACAGGGGTAATCTAATTTCTGCAAAAAGGAACCAAGGAAAGCAAGATTTCCTTGGGATCTTGGCTTGCTGTTTGGGCAGCCAATGAGATGTGAAATTTTATTGCAGAATTTAAATCTTTGAATAACAAAAAAAGAAGCTACCTTATGAGAAAGATTTAGATCTATGCTTTAGCTACTTGCAAAAAAGGAATTTCCTACACCTAGATCTATTTTTATGAACTGATATTCTTTATGAAATTATATATCTAAGTAGCAAAACTCTTATAAAATAGATCTAACAATATATATTCAATTCTTGGAACTAGATCTGATCATAAGAGGAAGAGACAGGTAAGCAGAAGATTGATTTTAAAAGAAAGGAGGAAGAGAAGGAGAAAGGCCCATTGTTGGATGGATCTGCAATGGAAACTTGTTAGTGGAATACAGAGGGGAAATTCCTTCACAAAGTTTTTGGATGTACAGTGGATTCAAACTAGATCCTCAGCTCGTCCAATCCTTGCTACCTGAAAGCTAACACACAATCCTGCATGAAACCTCATGAGATATGGATATATATATGAAAAAGAGACAAGAATTGCATGCAAATAAACTTATTAAACATGTATAATATATATCCTCAAACATATATGCTATGAGATATAGAAAAAACAAGTAACCTTACTTGCCCAACTATACTCCTATTGATTCAGCTGAATTGTTCAAGCCAAATAGGGTTAAGATGCAGAAATTGAGAGAAAAGCCAGAAACATCAATAGCCGTAAGACAATGCTTAATCCACACACATGCGAGCATTACACCATTTGGCCTCCAAAGCTTCTTTATTCCAACAATAAAAATATTACAACAGTATTACAATAGCAAGCTCTTCAATCCAACTCTAACTAGCTTGGAAGAGGCAGCTTGAGCTTTATTTATACAAAAAATAGGAGATCCATCCCAGGGGGGCACAAATCCCAAGGAGATAGACCACTGCAACTGAAGGAGAGTCCATCAATGCCTGATCTGTGTCTAACTGAGCCAGATCTGAGTCTCACTAAGTGGAATTGTCAATCAGAGAGCTGATCTGACTGACACCTCAACCTGTTGACAAAAGCATCCACCAAAACTCATCCAGATGAGCCAAAACGTGTGGAGGAGAGAGGGAGGGCGAAATTCCCCATAAAGGATGCTGAAGATCAACTCTGAATCTGATTTGATCACCTCCTTCAATCAAGGATTTGTCAGATCCAGTCAATCTGGTTCAAATCTGACTGATTTCAATCAAATCGGCTGAGAATCCACTGATTTATGATTTTGGATTTGCTCCATTATTCATCAATTTATTAATTAAAATAATCAATAAATGATTTTTTGGGGCTTTCTGACCTGAGTGATGGAAAATCACTCAAAACTAGGAAATAGTGGGTCCATGGGTTTACATGGTGCTCTTAGCTTGAAAATGAGCACCTACATGACTGAAATTGATTATTTGGCCCACTTTTATTACAAAATCAATTTTTCCAATTAAACTATTAAAAAATAGCCTATGTTTTGGAAAAATTAAATTTTAATAAAAAACACTAAAAAAATCAAAAAATTGAAAAATTGAAAAAACCTAGGGGGACTTAGACATATTCATATGACTCGACCATGATGTCTAGCCTATTTATACATTGACACATAGACTCTAATAACCTCAATAGGCCTAAATGCCAAGCCAACCACCCCAACTTTGGAGGTATGGAGTGAAAAACTCAGAAATTATCAGTCGTTTATTCAACAACCAATAATAACCAAGGGAAAAAACACCTTGAGCTGATTGGATTGAAAAATAAATTCTAAGAGACCAAGTCTTTTACAGACACTATCATGCTAGAATATTTATTACAATTCCCCCATGGGATATGAACATGTGATATAGTACAATAAGCACTTCCCAAAAGTACTTCCAAAGGTCTTCTTAAGTCCGAACAAGTTATCCTTGTCCGGTTCCCCAGGCTCACTTGATAAAAAACCACTAAGTACAACTTAGGTGGTAATATTCTAGCTCCAACTGTGGGACATGTGCTCGATCTGGTCTTTAAGGCAAGGAGAGGATATGAGAACACCAAAATCTCTGGTTTATATACCCTGTAAAAACATCTCAACTTGACAAGAAAAACCTCAGTAGCACAAGTTTTATAAAAAACCAAATGAACCATTAAGCTGATTTATTTAAACAAAATAAATGAAACTAACTAAAAGAAGCTAATTTTTATTATAGCTAAGTATAAAATAGAAATGCAGAAAGTAAATGCTCTCTTTCAAGGATCTTATTTTCCTACTCTAAGCATGATATAAAAAGGGTTAAGTGTAATAAAAAATCCAATGTAACCACCTAAGCATTTTATTAACATTAAAAAAAAAATTCCTTGTCTTTGGTTACCAGCCAAAATAAGGATACCTTATTCATAAATTGCAAACCTGCGTGATGATTCAGAATGGGCGGGATGGATGGGAGATCGTAGGCATGAATAATGTCATAAAAATTCTTCCCCAACTTGTATGTGCTCATGCAGGTTGCTTCTATCCATGACTGGATAGGACTGATATACCAATCAGAATGATGAGGCAGACTGACTACATCATCATACTGATCACCGGGGCTTATCAAATGATACCTTGTTGCACAAGCCCCAAGTAGCTCCAAATCATAAGGAACCTCTATATGTGAAAAAGATGGTTGAGACTGATATTCCACTAACTGCATCACATCTGACTTTTCACAATACTGTTTCTCTATGTCTTCATTACTGATACCCTTGTGCAACTCTGCATGGTATGACTCTAAATGATCACGTGAAAATTCTGAATGCTCCTCTTCCCTACTAAGGTTTTCCCAGGCATCTAGATTCGTGCTCCCCTCTATGGACGTATCGTAGATTGGAATTCCAAAATTTTTTGAATAGACACTCCCATTGTTGGACATATCATGGATGGGATTCTCCATAAGATTTTCACAAGTTGGATTATCTATGAAATTCCAATAGTCATCACTCCCATCCATGTCATATGTGGGGGACTCTTCATCCATGGCATCATGCTCCTGCCTATCCATGTCCTCCTTGTATTCATTACAATCTTCTTCAGAAAAAAAATTACAAGGCAATAAACTTTCCAAACCTTCATTAACATGAGGAGAACAAGGTCTAGTGTCACCACACACCATACTGATCTTATCATAAGTTTATTTATAGGCTTCTGTTATGATATCATGAAGAGGATCTTCAATATTATCTTCAATCAAAGAAGCTTTTTGGACATGTTCAATTGGATCACTTGGGATGGGTTGCTCAGTGGGTTTCTCTAGAGAGATTTATGGAAAGATATCAGCATTGCAACACACTTGAGAATACCTCAAATCTTCAATTTTTTCAGCTATGGTGATATGAGGAGACTCTTCAACAATGTGTTTCATCATGGGCTCCTCCTGAAGCTCTTCAATAGGATCATCCTGGATTTTCCCTTCCTCAGAATCTTGCTGTGTATTGGGAGATACCTCATATTCTTTAATAAGCTGCTTACTTACTTCCTTTCTCGAATAACTATGAGGAAACTCTTTGATGGGAGTATCATGAACCTCCTCTTCACTTAAATGTTAAAGAAGTGATTCCAAGTCTTCAATATTTTTTATCATGGCAAAAGTTCCATCATATGTTTCCGTGTGATACTCTGTCCCAGATAGGTAGAAGGTACAAATCTTTTCAAGGAACTTTTTTAAACCATTGATACTACCCCTACCATCATGCCACTGCTCTAAAAACATCCAAAGGAAGCTTGGAAAAGAAGTTATACATTTATTAGGAAGGCCCTAATAGAACCAACAATAGGCCTCACCCCAAAAAGTACTAGCAAACATTTCCATCATATTGTCTTCATGAAGAATATTGGAGTCAGCAATCAAGTGAAGGAAAGATTTGACATGCCAGATGGCCGAATCACCATAATTTCCATGAAATTCCAGAAGCCATTTATATGCATCCCCCAAACCATTAAATAGTTAGGAAAACCTGGGATTTTTGAGAAATCGATAGACTGAAACATTCCGATTAACTGGGCACCATATTTCTCCTTTAATTCATCCATATCAAAAATTAATAGTATGCATTTGATATAACCATTAGACCTTGTACTGAAAAGGTGGAGCTGTCAAGTGATGAGATTTAAAGGTTTTAACATGTCGCATGGGTTCATCTACACACAACAAAACTTCACAAGTTTATGAGATAACAGGGTTTTATCCCTTCAATGGAGTTGCCATGTGAAAAAGAAAAATAAGCATTTATAAATCTTTTCACAAAATTTATTTTTTGCTTTTCTTTGTAAAAATAAAAACTGGAAAAAAGTCAGTGGAGTCGCCAAATGAAAATTAAAGATATACTCTAAGCATTCATCAAACAAAGCAAAAACAAAGAGGAATAAAACAAAAGTCGTACTCAAGAATAAAAAAATTTATCCCTAGCAACGATGCCAAAAAAGTGTTTCCGCCTTTCACACACCTAGGTCACGTGGCATAAATCTTCAAGCCACTCAGTGTGTCCTTGGGGGCAAGTCTCGAGTCAAGGCTGTCACCTTGTTCTTGACTCCTCCGTTTAGGCTCAAATCCTAACAAAGCCAAGAGGGGTAGACCCTATTAAGTTACTAAGGAAAAATTATTTAGTATGGTGATGTTAAATTGAATGAGTTACTTAGGAGTTTGAAATTTAACCATAAACAACCATAGATGAAAAGATACAAAATGAGCACATGAAAGCACAATGTTGAGACACAATATATATATATAGCAAGAAAATACCCAGTGCCTTAAAATGGAGTCAATAGATAATCAATTTACTTGCATGTGCTTGGAGTGAATGTTTTGCAATTGCCTCTTGGTACGTTTTAAGTTAATGTGAAATATGAGTTGATTAAAATTAGGCGAAGGGGTGGACTCCAGATATACCCGAGAGTACTTGGAGTATGTCCAAAACTAAACCTTCACGTCTACCCACAAGGAATATGTGGGCTGAATGGAGTCTCTAGGGCTATTGTTCATAACACACCCATTAGGGTGTGACAGAGATCGGCGCCCCGAGGTCACTTTTCAGGAGTTCCTACTTCCTTTGGGTATTTTTCCACCATAATGGTTTGATCTAGGTGTTGGATTTTCACCTGATGGTTTGACAATTTGGAAGAGTGAATCCTAATTATTCTAGTCACTCAAGTGCTTTTGATACAGCTTGACTAATCGGACGAACCACAGCCAAGTGCAGAGCATACACACCGGAGTCTTGTCAATTTTAGTAAATTTTGAGATGGGTGTTCTTGTTAAAAAGAAAACCCTCCAGGAACCTCTTTCAATCCAAGTGGATCTCAATCAGGGAATCAAGGAGGGGTTAATTTTATAATAGCTCATGAAACAATTGATGAAAAGGAAAACACAGGTACACAATTCCAGTTTTCTAATTAGTCCTACCACACATCTCTTTCCCCTTTCGGGTCAATCGGGAAGTCGTGGGGTAAGTATTAAGATTACTTTGAAATATCAAATATGGAATATGGAAATGATAATAAATCAAAGTATACTACCCTGCAGATTAGAACTATGCTAGATTGAAAAGGGATGAACAAAAAGTAAAAAATTGACACCGGCACAAATCCCCCTAGGGGGGATGGTGAATAGGCTTGAAAGAGCCTATTCGAAAGGATCTCTTCTTTTTAGTAGCAGTGTTGAATTAAAACACAGTGGTGGGGGAAGCTTCCGGGAAGCTCTAGTTCGTCCAAGAGTCAGAAATTTGGCAGAGTCTCCTTCTCTTTTAGGTTAGACCTACTAAAAGACAGCGAGTAATTAAAATCAAATGTGCCCAAATAAACTTTAAAAGTGTTTTGGTTCACCACGCTAATTACCAAAAAAAAACTAAGTAAAAATGTTAAACAGAGGTAATCTAATTTCTGCAAAAAGGAACCAAGGAAATCAAGCTTTCCTTGGGATCTTGGCTTGCTGTTTGGGTAGCCAATGAGATGTGCAATTTTATTGCATAATTTAAATTTTTGAAGAACAAAAAAGGAAGCTACCTTATGAGAAAGCTTTAGATCTATGCTTTAGCTACTTGCAAGAAAGGAATTTTCTACACCTAGATCTATATTTATGAACTGATATTCTTTATGAAATTATAGATCTAAGTAGAAAAAATCTTATAAAATAGATCTAACAATATATATTCAATTCTTGGAACTAGATCTGATCATAAGAGGAAGAAACAGGTAACCGAAAGATTGGTTTTTAAAAGAAAGGAGGAAGAGAAGGGGAAAGGCCCATTGTTGGATGGATCTACAATGGAAACTTGTTAGTGGAATACAGAGGGGCAATTTCTTCACAAAGTTTTTGGATGTACAGTGGAGTCAAACTATATCCATAGCTCATCCAATCCTTGCTACCTGAAAGCTAAACGCACAATCCTGCACGAAACCTCATGAGATCTGGATATATACATGAAAAAGAGACAAGAATTACATGCAAATAAACTTATTAAACATGTATAATTTAGATCCTCAAACATATATGCTATGAGATATAGAAAAAACAAGTAACCTTACTTGCCCAACTATACTCCTATTGATTCAGCCGAATCATTCAAGCGAGACAGGGTTCAAATGCAGAAATTGAGAGAAAAGCCGGTAACATCAATAGTCGTAAGACAATGCTTAATCCACACACATAAGAGCATTACACCATTTGGCCTCCAAATATTCTTTATTCCAACAATCAAAAGATTACAACAGTATTACAATAGCAAGCTCTTCAATCCAACTCTAACTAGCTTGGAACAGGCATCTTGATCTTTATTTATACAAAAAATAGGAGATCCATCCTAGGGGGGCACAAATCCCAAGGAGATAGACCACTGTAGCTGAAGGAGAGTCCATCAATGCCTGATATGTGTCTAACTGAGCCAGATATGAGTCTCACTACGCGCAATTGTCAATCGGAGAGCTGATCCGACTGACACCTCAACCTGTTGACTGAAGCATCCACCAAAACTCATCCAGATGAGCCAAAACGTGTCGAGGATAGAGGGAGGGAGAAATTCCCCATAAAGGATGTTGAAGATCAACTCTGGATCTGATTTGATCACCTCCTTCAATCAAGGATTTGTCAGATCCAGTCAATTTGGTTCAGATCTAACTGATTTCAATCAAATCGGCTGAGAATCCACTGATCTATGATTTTGGATTTGCTCCATTATTCATCAATTTATTAATTAAAATAATCAATAAATGAGTTTTTGGGGCTTTCTGACCTGAGTGATGAAAAATCACTCAAAACTAGGAAATAGTGGGTCTATGGGTTTACATGGTGCTCTTAGCTTGAAAATGAGCACCTACATGACTGAAACTGATTATTTGGCCCACTTTTATTACAAAATCAATTTTTTCGATTAAACTATTAAAAAATAGCCTAAGTTTTGGAAAAATTAAATTTTAATAAAAAACACTGAAAAAATTAAAAAAATTGAAAAATTGAAAAAACCTGGGGGGACTTAGACATGTTCATATGACTCGACCATGATGTCTAGCATGTTTATACATTGACACATAGACTCTAATAAACTCAATAGGCCTAAATGCCAAGATGACCACCCCAACTTTGGAGGTATGGGGTGAAAAACTCAGAAATTATCAGTCGTTTATTCAACAACCAATAATAACCAAGGGAAAAAACACCCTGGGATGATTGGATTGAAAAATAAAGTATAAGAGACTGATTCTTTTACAGACACTATCATGCTAGAACATTTATTACAATTCCCCCATGGGGTATGAACATGTGACATAGTACAACAAGCACTTCCCAGAAGTACTTCCAAAGGTCTTCTTAAGTCCGAACAAGTTATCCTTGTCTGGTTCACCAGGCTCACTTGATAAAAAACCACTAAGTACAACTTAGGTGGTAACACCTTCCTCTCCTCCATTCCTCCATTAAGCCATAGCTCCCCCATTCTGAAGAGAGGTGCTTCTCCAAGCTAGGGCATGGTGGCCCATTTCCACCAAAAGAAGGTATATTTTCTGTTTTGTTGTGTTTATTTTGGTTTTTTCTAACATATATTTTCTTGCAGGTTTCATGGCCTAACATATTCTTGTAGGTCTTCATGTTTTCTAACGAGTTGTATGCAGGGTATTGGAGCTAAACCCATAACCTTGTGTGTAGAGGGTTTTCATCTCATTTCATTTTCTATTATGTTTGTTTTTCCTTGCATCCACCACTAGGAAGCCTATCCTTCCATCCTATATACGGAAGGTAGCCATTCCTTCCCTATAGCAAGGGAGAAATCCCTGCTACAGAACTGGCGACCATACCAGGTTGATCCCACAGGATCCCTGGGTTTTATTTTTGCAGTTTAGTTTTATTTGCCCTAGTTTAAATTTCTGTCAAATCTAGCTTAGATATTTGTTTTCTGCATTTTAGTTCGTAGTCGAGCCTCCTTAATGCCAAATCGAGCCCGTTCGGCCATAGTACAAGTTACTGTCAACCGTTCTCAGCTTAGGTTTTCATTTTTTTCAGTTTTTGGTCCAGGTCACTCATATCGGGCAAAAAAGAGTGACCCAGTCGCCTATTTAAGCTTGAAAAGCGCGACCTACAAAAAAAAAAATAATGGCCAAGTCACACGTATCGGGCCGAAAGGTGCGACCAGGTCACCCATTTAGGCCCGAAAGGTGCGACATCAACCCAGAAGTTAGCCTGCTTCTGTCTACAGATTCTGAGCGACCCCCTCGCCTGTTTCTGGGAAAATTTGGTGACCCCCTCACCACATTTGACCCGAAAAGTGTGATCTGTCTCTTAGAGTTTGGATTTTAAAAAAATTTAAGGACTATTAGTGCGGCTTATCCGCCTCTGTCCATCAAAACTGTTTCTATTTCTGTTTCTGATCATTTCATTTGCAGAATGTGTAAATCAAAGTGTAAATCAATGGTTAATGGATTAATGAACAAATCTTGACTAAAATTTACTTAAAATCAACATCTTGCCCCTTCCTCCTCTACCCAGTCATCACCCTTCGGGGTATTCCGGGATAAGACGAAGGGTGAAGCTTATATAGTAATAAGCACTTCACCTATTATTTTTCAAAGCCACTAAAAACAGGTGACTTGGAAGGTTGAGGGGGCAGAGAAGGAGGGCTTCTCACGGTGCTCAGCGTCCTCCCTGTTGACCAACCTTGCATATGGAGGGTGACCTATGGATCTATGAATGGGCTTAGTCCCATTGTGTTGAGAGCCCAACACCCTCTCCTGTTTGAAGAGAAATATAGGTGCAAGGTAGTCACTTAGTCAGGCTATTATAGTTCAGGATCACAAATGGTACATGTCTAAAATTTTCTGATTACTATTTACTTCTTTTATCACAAAGTTATGAACTCTACGAAATATTCATAAACCATTTAAGTAGCCACTAGATATAATAGAAAAACAAAAGACATACACACCATACCATATAAATCAACCCAACTTAGTTCATGACGCTGAGTGAGCCAGTAAAATTTACAATTTACACTAAGTTAAACATCTGCAGTCTTTGAGGACATAAGTACCTGACTACCTTAACCATGGGAAGTACTTGGGCTCAGCCTAGAAACTCATTGTGAGGAGTACCATGGGAACCCCAAAGTAGCTAGCCACTGAAAGGAATTGCCAAGCGAAACGGGCAATGACCCCCACCGATTGAGTAGCACTCCCATGAGGAAAAAACCAAGCACTGTCTTCTGGCAGTCTTGGTGGCCGAGTGACCACCTGCAGCCAATAGGAAGCCATTGAAAACGGGGTCCAAAAATAATTACCACCATTTTGACATACAAATTTGACACGATCGATCCCTCACGCTCTTCCTCACGCCTAAGAGGTGAACCACCACAGTTCGGGTCATTAAAATAACATCATCGAGATCGTTCTCGATGACCTTCCACACCATCAGAAGGACACACAGCCTCTGATTCAGATTCAGACCCATATCAGTCTGAACCAGATTTGCACACTGCACCATCAAGCCCCATGGCTGGTGCAAACCCCAAATCCATTTTTCGACATAGCAATTTCTAGTGGACCCATGTCCACACCACAAACTATCACCAACAACCCTGCAGGTGGCCCCATCATGGTTATGCAAATCATCATAAGCCAGCTACCACCACCCATATTGACCAGTCAAGCCATCCCACCTGCAACACATGGGGGCAGTTGCCCTTCTACCTACACTACCCCTCCTGTCATACATGGGGGCAATGGCCCTTCCACCCACACTGTCCCTCCCACCACACTTGGGGGCACTAGCCCGTCCATAATGGTGCCACAAGTACCCCCAGGTATGCAAGTGCATTATGCACCTGCAAATCCCACCACCATGGTTGCCCCATCTCACATCAACCTAGGGTCAAATATTCCTTTCATGGCATGTCTCAACTTGCCTGATTTGTCTCGGTTAACAAATGACCCTATCCACCATCAAAAATTCTGGCCTACCATGCCAACCAAACTTCCCTCAGACATTCCCAAGTTTGAAGGGAAGGAAGTAGAGTGCCCCCAAAACCACATCATGACGTTTCATCTATGGTTCTCATTAAACAGCATCATAGATGATTCAATCAGGATAATACTATTCCAACGCACCCTCACAGGTGTTGCAGCTAAATGGTACATTGAGCTACCACAAGCCAAGTACCCGACTTTCAACTCCTTGGATTTCATGTTCCTGCAATATTTCCAAGTCCCCATCAGATATGATGAAGGGGTGGATATCTTGTTATTTTTCTGCCAGAATACTACGACCCACATAACTAACCACATCCATGAGCGGAGGCGATGCCATAGTTTGTGTAAGATCCAACTTGATGACAGGATCTTCTTGGATTTGTTCCTTAAAACTTTGCTCCCACCTATAGCAAAGGATGTCGCATCCAAACATCCCCAATCCAAAGAGGAGGCCATCTTGAAAGCCCAATAGTTTGATCCGATCTATGCATAGTCTGGATACCTTTACACCATCATTCCAGATGCTCTTCGTGCGGGAACTTCCTATCGGGATGCACCGGGGGCATCCCATGCTGCAGATGGCATCATATGTTCTATCTCTCACCAACCATAACACCGTTCGATACCACCTGCAATACCACCACAATAAGGCAACACTGTTAGTGTTTCCTACCAAAACCAAACTCTGGACTATGCAAGAATTATGTCCCAGTCCTGAGCCACAACTTCTTACGCACAACCTGCACCACCGTAGCAGGCCCAGGCATTAGCTTGGCAAACACAACAATTCATGGGATAAATGCCCACATTTGTGGCATCGGTAGCTACCCAAGTCTACTATGCAACATCGGTGCAAGCTGTTCAAGCCCCTGCCCCTACTCCACCTGCTCCATTGGGAGAGGTCTCTGCACAACAAAATCGTCCCAACTAGCCAACCCCCAATAACCAACAAGGGCAAGCCAGAAATAACCAACTCCGGAACCAAGGCAACAATCAACCGTAGGGAGGTGGTCAGCAACTAAATCCTCCCAACAATGTTGCGGTGAACCAACCAGCCCAAAATCCTCAATGACCAAATGCACCAAGATGCAACGCTCTGTTAAGGACAGACCAACCGTGCACACTACGCGAGGTCAATGGGCACTACACATTCGAGTGTCCCTTCATGGGTTGCGCTAAACAGGCCACTAGAAATGAGGTTCAACACACCACCAATACAACGGAGCAAGCCCAACCCAACCCGACACCACAACGACCTCCTCCTATGGTGCTCCAAAACCCATTACCAGTCCAAGGATTGGTGGCAACCACACCCCCTCCCCAACCCAATCCCAACGCACTGGGGGCACCTCCCATGGCAGAAATAGGTGTCCACCGCCTGCTAGTTATGATAACTAAAGAGATCAATCTACAAACCAGAAGAAATCAGTACAGAACCAACACCGAACCCACTGACACATCAGCGGCATCTACGTCTAAAACAGCCAATGCACCTCTTTAGTTACCCCCTTTCCTGCATGCACTCATATGCTAGGTTTCCAACAATGCCAAGGCTAGAGCTACTATCAACTACAGCATCATGGATGATTTGGCCCAAACACCTACTGCCATGTCTGCTCTTGAGGTACTCAAAACTTTCCCAACGCAGTGGAAAGCCTTACTAGCCACCCTTGGGGCTGTGGACCCTGTTAACCCAAAAATCCCCCACTCAGCTCTTAATGGCCTACACCACCCAAGGACACCATCTCATGACCCTCATATCACTCCATTAGACCCCCACACCCTCAAAATAGCCTAAGGATGAAGAAAAGGGCTTAAAAACCCCAAACAAAGAGCCCAAAATACTCTCCTAGGAGCTAAAGCCCCCTGAAAGGGGATAAAACCCTAAAAGGAGCTAAAGTTAGGGCAGAAGGGGCTAAAGCCCTGGCCAAGGGCTTATAACCCTAAAACCCCTTGAAAAGGCTATAAAAGGAGGGTGGGGGGTCACTCTCAAAACACTTCTCCCTTACATACTGTTATGCTGCCCGGGGATGCCTTGAGACACCTTTGCCTCTCAAGCCACCCACACTCCCTCTCCTCTATCTCCATTGAGCCATAGCTTCCCCATCCAAGAGAGGTGCTTCCACAAGCTAGGGCATGGTGGCCCATTTCCACCCAAAGAGAAGGTATAGCTTGTCTTTCTTGTTTTCTTGCATTTGCTTATTAGTTTTCTTTGCTTTCTAACTCATGATTTCATTTGCAGGTTTGTTTCCTAACTTTGTTTTGCAGGTATTTTGGTTTACTGTAGCTTAGGATTTGTTTGCAGGTTATTGGAAGTGGAACCCTAACCCTTGTTTGCAAAGGGGTTCACCATCATTTCTCTTCTTTCTGTTCGTAGTTTAGTTTAATGTTCTTTACATTCCATTTTTATTTTTAGTCTTTCCATACGTAGGAACCTACCCTTCTGTCCTATAGACAAAAGGGATCCATTCCTGCCCCTGTAGCAAGGAGAAATCCCTGCTACAGAACTGGTGACCATAGTAGGTCGATCCCATAGGATCCTTGGGCCAAATTTTTAAAATTTCAAGTTTTTCAAGTTTTTCCCTAGTTTTTCAAGTTTTCCCTAGTTTTTCAAATTTCATGTTAAATTCAGTTTAAATTCAATTTATTTCCAGTTATTAGTATTGCCAAATCCTCTGCTAGGAAAAACCGAGTCATTTTGGCCACAGTACAAGTTACTGTCAGCCGAATCTGACTCTGGACCACAAAAAGCCCCAAATTCAGGGCAGGTCGCTCTTATTGGGCCTGAACATGAGGTGAGGGCACAGTTAATGGCCAAACAGGCATGCCCAGGGCACAGTTAATCCCTGGATAAGTGCGACTTCACTCAGAAACACAGACCGCGACTATCTGTGAATTTTGTGCGACCCCCTCGCCTGTTTCTGAAAAAATCTTGCAGCCCCCTCGCCAGATTTGATCAGAAATGTGCGGCCTGTTAAACAGAGCTTAAATTTTAGTTTAATAGGAGTTAAATTTCAGTTTTATAGGACTGTCAGTGCAGCTCAGCCTCCTTTAAGTACACCAGTTCAATTTCAGTTTCTGTTTCTGTTTTCTGCAATTTCTTTCACAAACAATGTGTAAATTCCAATTAAATATTAATGGCTTAATCAAATGAATGTAGCTTAACTAAAATCAACCTAAAACTAACTATCTTGTTTACCCTTCCTCCTCTACCTAGTCATCACCCTCCGGGGTATTATGGGATACGACGAAGGGCAAGCTCGTATAGATCTAGGCCCTTCATTGAACATTCTTCCAAACCACTAAAACTGGATGAACTGAAAGGTAGAGGGGGTAGAGAAGGAGGGATTCTCACGGCGCTAAGCGTCCTCCTTGTTGACCAACCTTACATCTAGGAGGTGACCTGAGGATCTACGGATGGGCTTAGTTCCATTGTGTTGAGAGCCCAACACCTTCTCTTGGTTGAAGAGGAATATCAGTGTGAGGTAGTCATCTAGTTAGGCCATACACATTTAGGGTTAAAAACTATATTTGTTCACAATTTATAATTATTCAAAGCTTGCATTCACAACCATAATATGATGAATTCATAAACCATTTGCAGCTACGAAATACTAGGAAAACAAACAAACAAATACACCATACCAGCTAATTAACCCAACTCAGTTCATGATGTTGAGAGAGCCTTAAAATTTACCAATTTACACTAAGTACAAACAAATCTGCAGTCTTTGAGGACATAAGTCCCTGACTGCTTCAACTGTGAGAAGTACTTGGGATCTGCCCAGAAACGCATTGTGAGGAGTACCATAGGAACCCCAAAGTAGTTGGCCACTGAGAGGAATTGCCAAGCGAAACAAGCAACGACCCCTTCCGATTGAGTAGAAACGCCTGTGAGGAAAAAGCCAAGCGCTGTCTTCTGGCAGTCTTGGTGGCCGAGTGACCACCTGTAGCCAATAGGAAGCCACTGAAAATGGGGTCCAAACATCATTCCCACCAGTTTCATACATAAAATCTAACACAATTGATCCTCCACGCTCTTCCTCACGCCTCAGAGGCGAACCACCCCATTTGGAACACTCAATCGACACTGTCGAAACCATTCTCAGTGATCTCCCACACCATCAAAAGGCCACACAGCCTCTAATTCTGATTCAGACCCATATTAGTCTGAACCAGACCTCCATACTGCACCATCAAGCCCCATGGCTGGTGCAAATCTGGATCCATTTTTCGACATAGCCATAGCAAGTGGACCCATGTCCACATCACAACCTGTCACCCACAACCTGGCAATTGGTCCAAGCACAGTTATGCAAACTTTCATTAGTCAGCTGCCACCACCTATAGTGACCAACCAAGCTAGCCCACTTGCAGCACACAGGGGCAGTGGCCCTTCCACACACACTGCCCCTCCTGCGACACAGGGGGGCAGTGGATTGTCCACTTACATTGCCCCTACTATCATACATGGGGGAAATGTCCCCACCACTCATACTATCCCACCCACAACACATGGGGGCATTGGCCCATCTGCAATGGTGCCACCGAAGCACCCCGAGCTGTGCAGATGCATTATGCACCTACAAACCCCACCACCATCGTAGCCCCATCCCACATCAACCTGGGGTCAAATCTGCCTTTCATGGCTCATCTTAACTTGCCGGATTTGGCTAGATTAACAAATGACCCCATTTTCCATCAAGATTTTTGTCCTCCAATGCCAACTAAGCTGCCGTCATACATCCCCAAGTTTGAAGGCAAGGCAGGGGAATGTCCCCAAAATCACATTATGACATTCCATCTATGGTGCTCATCCAACAACATTGTAGATGATTCCATGAGACTAAGGCTATTCCAATGCACCCTTACAGGTGTTGCATCCAAATGGTACATTGAGCTACCGTAGGACAAATACCCAGACTTCAACTCCCTATCCTTCATGTTCCTATAGTATTTCCAACTCCCCATCAGATATGACGAAGGGGTGGAGATCTTGTTATCCTATCGCCAAAGCATTGCCACTCATATAACTGACCATATCCATGAGTGGTGGCAATGTCATAGTCTATGCAAAATCCAACTCGATGACAGGATCTTCTTGGATTGGTTCCTTAAGACCTTGCTCCCGCCCATAGAAAAGGACATCGCATCTGAACGTCCCCAATCTAAAGAAGAGGCCATACTGAAAGCTCAACATTTTGACCTTATCTACGCTCAGCCTGGATACCTGTACACCATCATTTCAAATGCTCCCCATCCGAGTACCTCATACCGTGATGCACCAGGGGCATCCCATGCTGCGGACGACATCATAGGATCGGTCTCCCAACATCCATAGCCTCGATCGACACCACCTGTAGTTACACCACAACCAAGCAACACTACTAGTGTTTCTTACCAAAACCAAGCTCTGGACTATGCAAAAATGATGTCCCAGTCCGGATCAACAACTTCCTATAAAAAACCTGCACCATCGCAGCAGACGCAGGCCATGGCTTGGCCAACACAGCAGTATGTGGGGAAAATTCCCACATTTGTGGCACTGTCACCTCCACAAATCTACTATGCACCACCAATGCAACTAGTTCAAGCCCCTGCCCCTGCTCCACCTGCTCCGTTGGGACAAGTGTTCGCACAACAAAACCGTCCTAACCAGCCTGCCCCCAACAATCAACAAGGGAAAGCTCAAAATAACCGTCCCCGCAACCAAGGAAATAACCAACCACAGGGAGGCGGTCAACAGTTGAACCCTCCCAACAATGCTGCGGCAAACTGGCCAGCCCAAAACCCCCCATGACAAAATGCACCAAGATGCAACACCCCGTTGCACACAAACCAACCGTGTACACTCTGTGATGTTTATGGGCACTACACATTTGAGTGTCCCCTTATGGGTCGAGCTAAGTAGGCCATTCAAAACAAGGCCCAACAGGCCGCCAACGCTGCTAATCAAGCTCAACCC
>LPNX010040911.1:22358-145271 GCA_001517045.1 Pseudotsuga menziesii
CCGAAACAGGTGTTCACCATCTGCTAGCCATGAAAACTAAAGAGGTCAACTTACAAACTATACGGAATCAGTACGGTACCACCACCGAACCTGCTGACACATCAGTAGCATCCACGTCTAAGACAGTCAACCTACCTCTTTAGTTACCCCCAGTCCCACTCCCCCCCATACACGGAGTAGCCAATTATGCCACAGCTAGAGCTGCAGTCAGCTATAGCATTGTGGATGATTTGGCCCAAATGCCAACTGCCATGTCCGCTCTTGAGGTACTTAAAATGTTCCCAATGCAACGGAAAGCCTTACTAGCCGTCCTTGGCACAGTAGACCCCTTCGACTCCAAGTTGATCACATTAGACATGGAGAATGGGGAACCACGCATGCCATTGACCATCGCCTTTCAAATATCAGTGTCTATCCAGAACTTGGTTGTGCACCAGTGCATAGTGTATGAGGGGGCATCCATGTGCGTTATGTCTACCTTGTTTTGGCAGAAGCTTGGATCAGCAATGCTGCAACCGTCCTCCACAACTCTGCAGGATTATGATGGAAATCCCACTAAATCCCAAGGAATCCTCCCCCACATCCCCATCACATTAGCCAGGAAGACATTACTAATCGACATAGAGGTCGTCAATGCTCAACTGGACTATAATCTCCTCCTCGGGAGAAGTTATATGTACGCCATGCAAGTTGTCGCATCAATTGTCTTATGTCTCATGATGTTCCCCCATGAAGGGAAGATCATGACGATTGACCAACTCACTTATCATGATCCACAAGGGTTAATGACACCCACCAATGTTATCCCTACCATCACCACCATTAAGCCGCAAGGGACGACCACACACGCCAATGTCATCCCTACAATAAACACCATGGTTGAAAACACACCAGCCTCCCCATTGTTGAATGTGGGCCCTGGGTTGTTTGCTGATACCACCATGATGGCTCCTTTCCCATTAGTTTCACCACCATCAACACAAGATGAAACTACAGACTTGTGCATGGTCTCATCCAGCACCGCTGCACCCAAACAACAACCGCATCCACAACCCCAACCACAACCACAACATCGTCTGCAGCCGTAACACCAACAGTAGCCGCAACATCATCCGCAGCCGCAACCACAACTGCATCCCCACATGCAACCAACCGGGAGTTATCTAGGCTCATCTCCAGTCCATACGATTCCCTTCCTCTTTCCCCCACCTGGTGTCATGAGAAAACCGGTAATGGCCACCTTAAGCCTACCCAACTTTACATTGGGAATTCTGGTGTGGTATCTTGATCCACCAGCTCAACCAGCAATGTCCCTGGTTGTTTTAACCCTGGTGCAATCTAGCATGGTCGAGTCTCACCCTCCACCTGGTCCACACAAGCCAACCACCGCACCTACACCTGCACCGCCCCAACCCAAAAGATCCAGGGGCAAGAATGCCAAAGCCACCGCAGAGCCACGATAAGTCCCACCTTGTGCCATCTGTGAGTAACAGGGCCATCCAACTCAGAATTGCCCTAAAATCCTAGTGATCTGTGCGCATTTAGATGCCATGGATACAAATGAAAACATCCCCATAGTTGAACTCCCAACTACGCCAATAGTCAGGAACAAGGCATTGAGAATAAACCATGCTTGTGCCCTTTGCGGTTTGTATGGCCATTACTCTCACCATTTCCAAGACTTGCCCAAATTTCGAATGGCTCATGCTGACCTCCATCAACATTCCCTTGAGTCTAATATCACCTTGATCAAAGAAGTTCCCCCACCACCTCCTTCTTCAGACACCATGTCCATTTACATGATGTCCAGTTCTACAGACCCTCTTGTCTCCACCATCATCGACGATCCATTAGACCTGTCTCTTTCATTGTTTCCGCAACCGCAGCTCCATCTGCAGCCGCAACCTCAAACTTAGTTACCAAGGAAACAGTGGGGTTGATTCCCGATCAACATGATCCTTTTCCTTTTTCTTTTCCTTTTCTTTTTCCTACCATTCGAGATCATGAGTAAGTCTATCTTGGAAACCTGCAATCTACAAGATTTCACACTGGGAGATCCTGTGTGGTACCTTGAACCACCTACCCTACCTCTAAGGCCCTAGGATGTGTTGACTCATTTCCATCCAATTGATATGATGTTGCACCTACGTGCAGGTCCATCAAATACTCCTCCCATCTTCGGGCCTTCCCCTCTTCCTCCAACATAGACTGGGGGCAAGGCCACAAAAACCACAACCAATACCATTTAAATGATCACTAGCACTAGTCATCCTTCCGTCTCATTGCTTGTGGAAGATCCACCTGATCTATCACGACACCACTTACACAATGATGGGGAGATTTGTAAGACCACCTATGGTTTTACCCCATTCCCTTTAAACCATAGTGTGGAATCGGGTCTTCCCATAAAAGACCACATTTGGTCATCCCACCTTACTAATGAACTTCATCTCGGCAAGGGGGCATACCTCTTCACTGAATTAGATGGTCGACTCTTGAAGAAGCTGTGCAACAGGCTCCACCTCAAGAGAGCCTATGCCTAATACCACCACTATGAGTCCCTTATATCGTAGTTTTCTCCCTTTTTTTTTTTCAACATTTTTTACCACAAGTCAGGGCAAGCACCATCAGCTGCTAATCCAAAGTCACCCGGAACCTATTTGAGACACCTCTCACACCTCCGGGCCGAAATTTCTATCTCTTTATGAGACCATCATCTCATGTTTAATAAATCAATTTCGGGACCATTTCACACAAGTCACCTCAATTTATGAGACATGACATGACGATGCAAGTGTCTATGGACCTGTACTTGTATCACACTTCTCGACCGCTGCTCATGCAAGTTTTTGGGCCACCACCCATTAAGGAATGCTATTTTTTTACTTTTATTTTGTCTTTTAACACATAGTTGTCTACTCCATTCATTGCACCTTACGCGGATCTCTGCACCACTGTCCACAAAATTATTTCATTTTCTTGCACATATTTGGCATATAAGTGCCCTCGGACTAGCACTCGCATCGCATGTAGTCAAGTCCGTCCACCGCAACACACACACACGCTCTCCTGACCTCTATCCGAGAGCCACCTCGGTTTACGTGCCTCTGCTACACCGACTCGCGACCCTCTACCGTGATCTATCCCATGCATGTATTGGTATGTTTGAGAGCCTTCTACTCCACCCATACTGTGCAGATGACCTTTGGACCTCTGTCCACCGTCCCGACATTGGGCAACGCCTGTGCCACCGCAATCGGTTGACCACACTGGAGTTTCGTCTAAGTTCTTTTATGACTTCTTGAAACAATGAAAAGATAGCCGAGCGCAGCTACTTCCTTTCAAGCTCTCATCTAGCACCACTGCACCCAAACAACAACCGCAGCCGCAGCCCCAACTGCAACCACAACACCGTCCGTAGCCACAACATCAACAGTAGCCATAACATCATCCACATCCACAACCACAACCTCATCCCCACATATAACCATCAGGAAGTTATCTAGGCTCCTCTCCAATCCACACAATTCCCTTCCTCTTTCCCCCGCCTAGTGTCATGAGCAAGCCAGTAATGGCCACCTCAAACTTACCTAACCTTACATTGGGAATTCCTGTGTGGTATCTTGATCCACCATCTCAACCACCAATGCCCCAGCTAGTCTTAACCCCCATGCAACCCATTGCGGTGGAGTCTCACCCTCCACCCGACTTGCAAAAACCAACCACTGCACCCACACCCACACTGACCCACCCAAAAAGGGCCAGGGGAAAGAATGTGAAAACTACCACTGAACCTCGACAGATCCCACCTTGCACCATCTACGAAGTACAGAGCCATCCAACTCAAAACCGCCCTGAAATTCCTATAATCTGCGCACACCTGGACGCCATGGATACAACAAAAAACCTCCCCGTGGTTGAACTTCCAAGCAGGCCAATAATGAGAAACAAGTCATTGAGAACAAACCATGCTTGCACCCTCTACGATTTGTATGGACACTATTCTCACCATTTCCAAGACTTGTCTGAGTTCTGAATGGATTTAGCCAACCTTTGACAACATTCCCTTGAATCTGAGATCACCCTGATCGAAGAAGTTCACCCCCCACCTCCTTCTTCGGACAACATGTCCATTTACATGATGTCCAATTCTACTGACCCTCTTATCTCCACCACCAACAAAGGTCCATCAGACCTGTCTCTTCCATTGTTTCCGCAACCGCAGCCGCAACCTCAGTCGCAACCTCAACCTCAGCTATCAGGGAAACAGTGGGGTTCATTCCCGATCAACATGATCCTTTTCATTTTTGTTTTCCTTTTCCTTTTCCTACCATCTGGGATCATGAGTAAGTCTGTCTTGGCAGCCCCTAATCTATAGGATTTCACACTGGGAGATCCTGTGTGGTACCTTGAACCATCTACCCTACCTCTAAGGCCCCAGGATGTGTTGACTCATGTCCATCCAATTGAGATGATGTTGCACCTATCTCTAGGTCCATCAAAGACTCCTCCTGTCTCCAAGCCTGCCCCTCTTCCTCCAACAGAGAGTAGGGGTAAGTCCACAAAAGCCACAACCAATACCATTTACATGATCTCTAGCACCAGTTTCCCTTCCATCTTGTTGGCTGTGGAAGATCCACCTAATCTATCCCGACACCACTTACGCGATGACGGAGATATATGTAAGACCACCTTCAGTTTTACCCCATTCCCTTTAAACCATAGTGTGGAATCGGTTCTTCCCATAAAAGACCAGATTTTCTCATCCCACCTTGATAATGACCTTCGTCTCGGTAAGGGGGAAAACCTCTTCGTTGACTCAGATGATCGACTCTTGAAGAAGTCGCGCAACGGGCTCCACCTCAAGAGAGTCTATGCCTGATATAACCACTATGAGTCCCTTATAGAATAGTATTTTCCCTTTTTTGTTTTGCAATGTTTTTACCACAAATCAAAGATCCCCATTTGGGGGTAGCACCAGCAGCTGCTAAATCAGAGTCACCTAGAGCCTGTTTGAGACACCTCTCACACCTCTGGGCTCAAATTTCATCCTCTATCTTCTAATGAGACCGTTGTCTCATGTTTAATAAGTAATTTTTGGGACCAATTCCCAGAAGTTACCTTGATTTACAAGCCACATCATGGTGATATAAGTGTCTTCAAACCTGTACTTTCATCACACTTCCCTACTGCTACTCATATGGGTTCTCGGGCCATCACCCAAAGGAACATCATTTTTATTTTTTAAGATATCTACTCCGTCCACCGCACCTTATGTGGATCTCCAGACCATCGTCTGAAAAAAAGATCATTTCCTTTTCATGCATTTGGCATATAATTGCCTCCGGACTTGCACTCACATCACATATAGTCAAGTTCATCCACCACAATTCACACACGACTCTGTTGACCTCTGTCCGAGAGCCACCTCGGTTTGCTTTCCTCTGCCGTACTGACTCACGTGCTTCTGCCGCGATCTATCCCATGCATGTATTGGTATGTTTAAGAGCCACCTGCTCTGTCCATACTACGCGGATGACCTTTGGACCACTGTCCATTGTCCCGACATGGGGCGCCACCTGTGCCACCGCAATCGGTTGACCATACTAGATTTTCTTTTAAGCTCTTTTCTGACTCCTAAAAGGATGAAAAGATGGCCGAGTGCAACTGCTTCATTTCCCGCTCGTTAAAGTATAGGAAAGGGCATCTACATTGTCTTGTTTATCTCCTTTTGTGGACTATGTAGACCATTAAATGAAAAGGACCACCTAGCACATTCAAGCCAAGACCATTCCCCTCTGCATACTTTTATGCTTTCTCGGGCAGAGGGGCCGAACTTTATGAAAAAACTCACCATGGGTTGTCGTTAAGCTCTTTTCCAGCCTTCTCATCAAGAAAATATTGTCGAGCAAACTTGGTCTCGTTCATGCTCGTAAAAGTATCTAAATTACCGTCAAGTCAGTATAGGTTTAACCTTTTCCGGCCTGACTAGACTACCAACGGTAAAGAAGTCTCCTATCCCCTCAAAGGATGGGCGATCTATCATGTGCATACTTTTATCCTTTTTCGGGCATAGGATACTACCAACGAAAAAGATCCCCCACTAGAGTCTTCTTCGTGCTTTCAGACTCTCTTAAATTGAAATCACCATCGAGCATTACTTTCTCAGGTTCGCCAAAAACCCACAAGATCGTACCACAACAGTGTCTTTAGACACCACCCCATAGATAATAGTTTGGCAACATTCCCACTTTGGGTCACCTTTGTTCAGAGTACTCTACAATGTGTCTTCCTTGGATCCCATCAGTACCTAAAGTATCTACCTCCCCCAAGTATTTCCCATATGCAGTGACATTCCCGGTATTACAGCTATGATCCCATTCCCATGAGTCAGTTTCAATTGCTTCCTGGTCTGCCCTGCCGTCATACTTTGAACAAAGGAATTTTGAGTCTACTACACTCCCTTTACCCCTGTTCAACTATTTCCCTCCCCCCCCATTCATTGGGTCAGTACTTAGATTGTCTCACATCTTTTGGTTATCTCCCTCGCACTTCTGGTCAAGGAAACACCATTGCCTTGACCAGGAGCAGGTCTCCCTTTGTCGACGACAACACATGTATTCCAGAGGATACACCTAGAGGTCCCTGTATCCTTGTTTCATTAAACTCATTGATGAGTTCCTTGGACCACTTGAGAGGAGTCCTTAGTGCCTCTTAGGATGGTTGTTTCTCACGTGCTTGACTCCAGCTACATCATCGCACCATTGAGATTTGTACAAGGTATTGGTCCGTGCAGTATTTGGTCGAAGACCCCAGATGTGACCTGAATCTAGCACATTGATGAGTCTATTCAAAGGACCTAAATAGGTTCATGTCCCTTATGATTTTTGGGGTTACATTGGAGATAGTGTTCAGAAGCCCCAGCAGTGCTTCTATATAGATTTATGATTGATGCATCATACTTGTACCACAGAGACTCTGACTCTCAATCAGTAAGTCCATATGGCTATGTACCATTCCAGATCTAGTAGGCTATCAGTCATGAAGATATAGCATTCCATGAGAATTCCATGGGTCCAATGTAGCAATTTTTCAGATCAGTATTGTATTCAGCCTCTCATTGAGGCAAACACTATGTATCATCAGTTGTATATGATCGGCTCTAGTATTATAGAGCATAGATTAGATTATTCTTTTGACATTGTTACAAGCATGGGAATGCCCGCCTCGTCCATATACATGTCACACATTATTTGTATCTCACCCATTTATAGGAACCATATCAATACAAAAACCAGAAGCAACCATGCCCCAGCCCAGGAAGCACCACCTCTCTGCAGAAATCTTCACCAAGAGTTTTTTAGAAAATAAGTTCACTTACCTCCGTTCACTATTGGGGGTGAGTTCATCAGGGTGATCAGACTACTTTCAGTGTTTAGCTTGAGGGGGGTTTTTCCCCCTAGGTTTTCCCTCTTTTCCTCACTTAGATTTATTTTTGAGCATTGTTTGACTTACATTATTGTACAGGGTGACCTATGGCCTTTGTTGCCAGGGCCCTATCATTTTATGCACTTTATGTTTCTAATCCTCTGTGTATAGCTTAAGGGGGGGTGTTGGAGACATTTCCCCACCATGCACACTTAATTTTGTCAATTTGACCTTGTTAAACCACTATCCTAAGTTTTATTGACTTAATTGGCATCAGATGAGCACACTATGACATCAGCATGAGGACAACCATGCCTACCTTCAGTCAAGGAGGCCAACTAAGTCTTCTCCTTCATTCGAGGAGGCTAACTGAAGCACTCTAGGGGTGATCTGAGTGTCATAAATGCACCTAATTTCTAACGAATGGTTACAATTAGGTAAGGTGAGTGGTGAAGGCACCTCCATTCATTATATTGATTATTTTATTAATATTTAATGAACTGGAGTCTACAGGGGCGCCTCCAACCACCTCTGATGGCCAGTTTGACTTCAGTTAACCTCATCGGGGTTCATTGGAGTTAATGATGCGCTACCACTCTTTGATTGGAATGTAGTGACATGTGTTTGAGCTACTTTCAGTTAGACTCAGTCATCCATTGCACTCGGACTTCAGTTAGGACTCAGTTGAGTCAATCAGGACTTGATCAGTTGGTTAACTAGAGTATTTACTATGGCTTACAGTCAGTTAAGCTACACCCATTCATTCAATTCGAATTACCTCCTTGGGAATTCGAATTGTCTTGGAATTCATGCATCTTGCATGATCATTATATTGTATTATTCATTATTCATTAATTATATGGAGCTGCTACTTCCATTGCAGCACCATTTTTCCAATTTTATGCTGAATAGTCTGAATTCTTTATGAGACTGTGTTTTCAGTCCCTACACCACTGTGACAAATTAATACTTTCATGTTTTCAATTTTTGTTTTGTTTTGTTTAAACAGTGGCATTGTAAGTGGGAATTTTGGACAAAGTTGAACAATTGTGGGAGATTTGCTAGTTCTCTTTCAAGGTATAAATGATAGTGGGATTGGCATAGTCTATCTTTAACTTTTATTTTATTTTATTTATATATCAATCTAAACATGGTTTCTTTCCTTGATTGCAGGTTAGTGGTTGTTTAAGTCACCTCTGAATAAAATGATCACATAAGTATTCATACTTCTTGTCAGCAAGCAAATTTGAAGATATTGTTGCTAATATTTCATCTCATTTCATTTCCATTTATCTAGTGGGTAAGAGTACTTAGAGTTAATTCCCATTCTTCTTGATGTGAAATGGAATTAGTTGTACATTTCTTTTTAATATTCTATATACATTTTGGGTGATGATTTTCTCCATTTTCTCATCCTTTTCTTCTATATAAACTAAAATTATCCTTTGCTTCTATATAAACTGAAATTATCCTTTCCATGACATAATCCACCACTATCTTCAAGTTACTTATGAATTTTTAGTCAAATTCAGATATCTTGGCATGACTCTAGATGACTCGATAGTTAGTTTAACATTGGATGCATGCTTGTCATTCCTATAAATTTCTGAGAGTTTTTCATTTTGCATCATTCAAGCCTACAAAATATGATTACAAATTTACTATAGATACATAATGGCTTACCATGTAATAGTCCTTTAAATCTTTCAAATGCATATTTTATTAAGTGTATGAAGGACTTGAAGGACTAGTATAGGGTAAGCCGCATTATGGATCTATAGTAACTTGATAATCATTATTTTGTATACTTGAATGGTGCAAAATTTGTTTGAATATCATCATTATCAATCAATAACAACTTCTTAAAGGGTGCTAGCTCAATGGTAGAGAATCCACCTAATTATAGGCAGGAGGTTGGTGGTTTGATTCCTCCGTGCCCTATCATAAATTTGTGACTACAAAAATGACTAAATTTGCATATATACGACTATTAGTAGCTAATCTCAGGTATCTTATAGCATGACTAACATTTAGTCATATTTAGCTTAGTAATTAATATGTTATCATCTAGTAGTTTATCTAGTCATATCTTAGTCATTAATTGTTGCAATCAGTGACACTGTGACTAAATTAGTGACTAAATCCGTGACTAAATCAATGACTAAATCATTGACTATCAATGACTAAATCAATGACCAATAAGTCAACCTATTAATGACTAAGTGAAATACAACTAAGTTAGTCAAGCTATAAGATAGTTAAAATTATCTACTATTAGTCGACGACTCAAAAATAGTCGTTTATAGTCGGATTTTAGTCACTAATTTCTCATTTTGTACTAGTGAATATTATTCTCTGGGAAATCAATAATAACAACATTTGTGGCCCTTCTAGTTGGTATTTATTCAATACATTTAGTGAAATAATCAGTAGTAGTTAGGATCCATTTATGTTGACCAGAACAATTTGGATTTATTTCTCCAATTAATTATAAGCCCCATTGTTGAAATGACACTTCTACTGAAATTGGATTGGGAGGTAAATTCTTTAATTTATTTTTCAATAAAAAATTTGACACTCATGGAATGTTGTAACCACCTCATACACATCAGAAAACATTGTCAGACAATAGAAACCTACTCTCAATATTTTATTAGCAGACACCTTCCATGAATAATGTCCTCCACATACCCCTTGATGAAATTCCTTCATAATCATTTGAGCTTCATTCTACAGTAAAAAAATTAACAAAATACCTCATGGGTCCTTCCAATATAGGTACTGCTTGAAAATCCAGAATTTGGATGCTTTTAACTTCACAGACCTCGCTCTGGTTTTGCTCAATTCTGAGGGTGCCTGTAAATTCTGCAAAACATATATAATGTCATTTTACCAAGGAGACAAAGTGAAGTATTTGATTACCTGTAATCCTAAGTTCAACCCACTTGAAACATCAGAAAGGAAATTCAATTGTAAGGATTCACAATTAGAAACAGACATCAACTTGGCCAATCCCTGTCCTTTCACCAATTTGGTAGGCTTGATCTCCAAATCATATTCCAACAAGACTGCAATTCATTTTGCTCTCTTCCCTTCTGGATCAGGCCCAAGTGAGAATATTATTCACAACATTAATATGCACATAATTAATCAATGCATAAGCTTGTTTCTCCATTATATCATACTTCAATTCTACATCCCTCAATATCTTGCTGAAAATGCAATTGGTTGCTTTGCATTCTCTTGATTTTTTTATAACAACACTCTAGATATAGTATGATCAGAAGCAAAAGAGAAAACAATGAAATATTTTGAAAAATAAAGAATCACCAAAACTGGTGCTTATCTTATTGCTTTATTAATATCAGTGAAGTATTTTTTAGCTTGAGTGATCCATTTGATGTCATAATATTTTCTTGGCATATTAGTGACACTCCTCAAAATCTCTACAAAACTAGGAATTAATATTCTCAAAAAGCTAACTTGACCTGATTGAATTTCTTTTTTACTCCTTGGTAATGTTGGGTATATTTTATATTCTTTGCATGTGCATATGGAGGGGAGGTCATCATGTCAGTGTTGTATGGATGGGAGGTGCGAATGTCAGGTCTTTTTCTAATTCGGGTTAACGGATTAGGGTATTTGGATGCTGTTGAATACCTATATTTTGTATTGTGAGGATTCATAATATAATGAAGAGACAATAGGAGGTGTGGCTCCAAGGTTTTGTTGTTTTCCCGGTTAAGGGTTTCCAGGGTAAATCTATGTGTTTATGTGTGAATGATAAGTTGTGATCTCTATTTTACTTAAAATAATTTGTTTGATTTGCTTCTCTGCACATGTTTAAAACTTACATGTGGTATTAGAGCTCGATTTTGGCATCAGGGGGATGCCTTTGCTGCTAAGGGTTTGACGCGGTTGATATATATCAGGTATTTGTTAAACCTGGGTTCAGTGGGATATTTTCAGTGTTGATTTGTGCATTGAAAGAGAATGGCGAGCACTTCAAGAATTGATATCGATAAATTTAACGGCAAAAAATTTTGAGCTATGGAAGCTCAAAATGGAGGATCTTATGGTAGATTGAGAATAGTGGATTGCTGTGGATCCTTGTATGAAACCCAATGCAATGTTGTAATGTCCCAAATTTTTCATTGGGTCACAATGGACAAATCACATTTTCCATATTCATGAAAGTTGTCAAATGGATGCTAAAAGTCAAATAATTGCCAAAGAGGAAATCGCTAGTTTCCTAGGTTGGGGGTGGAAGCTTTGAGATTTTGAATAAGGGGGATAATAAATGATGTTTAGACATTAGAAGAGGATAAATATTAAATAATGTATCTTATTAAATAAATACAAGATAAAATTGAAATGGCTATGGAGAATGGAGACACATGGAGACTATGGGGCCCAGTCAAGCTAGAATTCCTATGTTAAATGGCATCCTCCTCTTGTAATTTATAATGTATGGGAAGCCTAATGTTTTGGGATAGATTATTAGGTTAATATAATTGTCCATATATTTCATAGGTCTAATTTTGGATGAATTGTAACTTACATGGGAGAGGAAGATCCAAATGAGAGTTTCATGGAGACTCGGCTAGATTCCCCTTACATTTATGACATCTATGACACCAATGATGGAGATTCTATGAAAGTTATGACATAATTCAGATAATAATTTTGACATACTAACATATGGACATGTCATGACTGAGTAGAGAATCTTATAGGTCGAATTTGGGAGTTGGAGAAGGCCAAGAGGCTCCTACTCAAATTTGGGAGAAGAGGGAAGGTGAAGAGAGAGGCCACATGGCATAGCATGAGAAACCAAACCAATTCGACTTGTATTTGGTTTATGGATGGATTTGGAACCTTATAATACTAATCACATTTATAAAATACAGGGATCAGCCATGAGAAGAAGCGTTTTTCTCATTTGTGAATTGTGAGAACTAGTGGATGACTAGTTTTCTTGCTTAAGCCAATTTCGAGGTTGAAAGATTCCCATCCTAGTTGGTGTTTGGAGATGCCAATAAGGTATTTCATGGAGATATAATGGAGTATTATTTTCAGGTGCAAGCTAGAATAAATCATGTGGATTCTTCTATTGCAGCACTCTCTCTCAACTATTCCCAGTTTTCACACCATATTCATGCCAATGGAGAGATTGCGCTTTGGGTGAGATATTGATCTCTTTTGGGAAGATTATAATGCCAATTATCTTATTTTATGATGTATATTATATATATTTCACTTTAATAATACTCTCAGGTCTAAATACCCAAAATATTCATGTAAAAATGTTGAACAATGAAGAAATAATGTCATTTCCCCACTATCTTGTTGTGAACCATTGTAATGCTGATGATTTCGAATTGGGAGAGCATTTCATTGTCCATTTATGATTGTAAGTAGTTCAATATTATATTTTATTCATTATCAAAAAATTTCAAGTCGAAATTCCTAATATTTGTATGTCAAAATGACTTTTGATGAGCAAACAATGACCATTTCCACTCTATTTTGAGATATGCCATGGTAATGCTTATTATTTTGAATCGAGGAATTTGTATATGATAAATTTATGATGGAGGGACTATAATAAATTTTTATTTCAAGTCTCATATTCATTAATTAAGCATTGGAATCCATTTTACTCATTTTTATTGCATTGGGAGAAGATTTGGTGCATTTTCCCCAAGGGTCGAAATTGTGACTTGGGAGTTGTTTTGGAAAGAGTCATAACAGCCTATATAAACTGAACCATGATGCATATGAGAATTTTAAAAGGAACCTTACAGATAACCATCCTCTGTTCAGAAATTCAAGTGACTTTGGGATCGTTTGTGAAGCCATTTTCGACAATTACGCAGGGGGGAATTGGAGCCCCAATTTGCTAGTAAAGACTCCTTCTTTGAACAGAACATTAAACAAGTTTACAGAAGTGATTTGGAGGTCAAAAAACATACATTAACATAATATTTAATTTATATTATCATTCATCTACATTCAGAGCAAATTTGGAAACATTTGGGTCAATTTGGAGGTCTAGACATCAAAACTAGTTAAGGTCAAAATTGGGGAAAAAGTGAAAAAATTGGTCATAAAACAAATTTCCAAAAAGGGGACATTACAGTGGTATCACAGCATGATATTTGCACCTGATGTGATCTTATATTTATTATGACAATAATTCAGGGACCACCATTATATATTGAAACCCAAAAGTGCTTTTGTTGAAGAGGGAAAAAAAAGTAGGAGAAAAAAACAATTTTTTTGGAAACTATGACTAGCGATGAAAAGGGAACCTCATATGATGGTAAGGAGATAATAAAAATAATGGAAACTATCCTTGAATACATGAACAATAATATTATGAAAGGATTCTAATTTTTGGCTATCCAAATCTGGGAAAAATATATTGATTTTAAGAAAACCAAGGGGAAAAATGCATCAGTTTGCTTGAAGGAGCAAAAGGAGGAGACCCATGAACCACCTAGTTCTTAAATAGGTGGAGTAGAAGAAGTATTACATGAATATGATCTAAATTAACTCCAAAGTGACTCTAAAAAATATGAAGATACATCACATGAGTATGAAGAAGTTTTTATTGAAAATACTGAAGATAATTTTGAGACACATGCTACCTTGGAAATGAAACAAAGAGCATCTACTGATGGATGATTGAACTATGAAGGAGTACCTACTGATGGGTGCTCAAAACTCTATGTTGGTGACATAGAGATCATATTTCAAAATGTTTCTGCAAGCCAAAATTCCATTAAAAATGAAAATGAAGGCGTTGTAGCAGTTGAAGAAGAAACAAGATCAACTTCCCCATCACCACTTGAGATTCATGAAGTTGGTCCAAGCAAGAAGAAAGAAGATGAGGAGGTTCATTTGAAAGAGCCTAATTTTATTGAAGGGTACTTAAATATGAATTAAAATAATATCCAAGAGTCCCTTAGCATACTCCATGACACTCAAGCATTGGTATCAAATTCTTGTTGGAGAGCTACTTCCTCGGAGGATCCATCCTTCCTTGAAGACATGGAGAAGATCCAAAGAGCAATGTGCAACATCAAAGGTAATTTCATGTCTTTGATTTTTGATAGAAATAGTGTCATTTACCTTATTAAATGGCTACATGAATCCTACTTTAATAATAATGAAGTTATTGAGAAGCTCACAATTCAAAATGAGCAACTTTTTGAAAAGTTGCAAGACACTTGTTTTTCCTCCGATGTTTCATATTTTCATAAGGTAGATTGCTTGGAGGATTATCATGACATGATGGATCATGAGAAACATGAAAAAATTTAGGTTATTGATGTGCTTTAGGATGATAGTGATGAGATCCAATCACTAGTAATGGTGGAAGAGGAACTTGAATTGTCTCTTGATGAAGGTTATGCAATTTTTAAAGACGAGCATGATTCCTCTACATTGGAAACAATCCATTACAAAGGTTTCACACTTTTGAAGAAGATGCATGATACTAACCATCTGTATCCTTCCCATTATGAAACTTGTTCACTTTTTGATCATTTGGGTGAGTTAGTTCATTCTCCTACATCCTACAATTCCATGTTTTGCAGCATTAGTCTCAATGAAGTATGGGTGAAACATTTCTTTTTTATGGTGCCACATGAGGAGTATGGAACTCCTAGATTTAATTTTTATGATTACATGGTTGGAGAACACTCTTATTCACATTTGCAGCAGTGTACTTTGTTACTTTATGATGATGCACATCTACATGGATGCACCTATGATATGCATTTGAGTCACTTAAAGAGTCAGGTTTTTCTTGCTCAACACTTGGTTTATTTGATGTTCGAGGAACTTCATCCGACACTTGGGTGAAGAGGGATATGATTGAAGAAAATTATTATTGTAGCAACATCATATGTTATTTCATGATGATATACATATTCATGGGTGTATTGATGATACTTCCTTGAGCCACTTGAAGTCTGCATGTTTTAGTTGCTCCTTATTTGGTTCATATCTTGGTGGAGGTTCTTCATTCACTTCTTGGATGAAAGAAAAAATGGTTGATTATTATTTTGATGCATATTAAATTATTTGGGAGCAGAATTATAGGACATGGGATCCTCACCTATGTCATTGGAGCAGATTTGATTTGTCACTTGAAGCATGTATGTACTTGGCAAATGGTAGTCTACTCACTGGGAGGTACAATCACTTTCATGATTTCTTGGTGAGGCACCTCCTTGATGTACATTCTTATTATGTTGTTATATACTTTGATGATATATATTATGAACTCATGATGTTTGGAAGAATACATACAAGAAAAAGGGATTCAGGAATTCTCTTTCCAAATGGTATGGGTTGGAGAGCACTCTTAATTGTTGGAGTGCAATGCAAGCAATGGGACCCTGGGATAGTTTTTAGTCCCATTGATTTCAAATTCTTTGGGAAATAAGAAGTATGAGAGATTTATTCCCCAATTAATAAGGTGATGTTAATCAGAGTAGTGCAGCAGAAATAATTGTGGTTCCTCTCTGAAATATTCATGGAATCTCAAAGACTCAAGGTGGGAAGCTCAGTGGCAACTTCAAAGAATCATACATAAAGCAGGTTCTTCAACAACCATGTTTGAAATTGCTTGAGGACAAGAAATATTGGGAAGGGAGGATTTGTAATGTCCCAAATTTTGCATTGGGTCAAAATGGACAAATCATATTTTCCATATTCATGAAATTTGTCAAATAGATGCTAAAAGTCAAATAATTGCCAAGGAGGATATCACTAGTTTCCTAGGTTGGGGGTGGAAGCTTTGAGATTTTGAATAAGGGGGATAATAAATGATGTTTAGACATTAGAAGAGGATAAATATTTAATAATATATATTATTAAATAAATAAAAGAGAAAATTGAAATGGCTATGGAGAATGGAGACACATGGAGACTATGGGGCCCACTCAAGCTAGAATTCCTATGTTAAATGGCATCTTCCTCTTGTAATTTCGAATCTATGGGAATCCTAATGTTTTTGGATGGATTATGAGGTTAATATAATTTTACATATTCTTCATAGGTATAATTTGGGATGAATTGTAACTTACATGGGAGAGGAAGAGCCAAATGGGAGTTTCATGGACACTTGGCTAGATTCCCCTTACATTTATGACATCTATGACACCCATGATGGAGATTCTATGATAGTTATGACACAATTCAGATATGAATTATGAAATACTGACATACTGACATTTCAGGACTGAATAGAGCATCTTAGAGGTCGAATTTGGGAGTTGGAGAAGGCCAAGAGGCTCCTACTCAAATTTGGGAGAAGAGGGAAGGTGAAGAGAGAGGCCACATGGCATAGCATGAGAAAACAAACCAATTCTACTTGTATTTGGTTTATGGATGGATTTGGAACCTTAGAATACTAATAATTTTTATGAAATATATGGATCATACATGAGAAGAAGTTTTTTTCTCATTTGTGAATTGTGAGAGCTAGTGGATGACTAGTTTTCTTGCTTAAGCCAATTTCGAGGTTGAAAGATTCCCATCCTAGTTGGTGTTTGAAAATCCCACTCAGGTATTTCATAGAGATTTAATGGAGTCTTATTTTCAGGTTTAATCTATAGGAAATCATGTGGATTCTTCTATTGCAGCACTCTCTCTCAACTATTCCCAGTTTTCACACCATATTCATGCCAATGGAGGGATTGCGCTTTGGGTGAGATATTGATCTATTTTGGGAATATAATAATGAAAATTATATTATTTTATGATTTATATGCTCTTTATTTCACGTTCATAAGACTCTCAGGTCGAAATACCCAAAATAATTCATGAAAAAATGTTGAACAATGAAGAAATAGTGTCATTTCCCCACTATCTTGTTGAGAACCATTGTAATGCTAATGATTTCGAATTGGGAAAGCATTTAATTGTCCATTTATTATTGTAATCAGATAAATATTATATTTTATTCATTCTCAAAAAGTTTCAATTCAAAATTCCCAAGAGTTGTATGTCAAAATGACTTTTGATGAGCAAACACTGACCATTTCCACTCTATTTTGATATATTCCATGGTAATGCTTATTATTTCGAATGGAGGAATTTATATATGATAAATGTATGATGGATGGAATATAATTAATTTGTATTTTAAGTCTCATGTTCATTACTTAATCATTGGAATTCATTTTACTCATTTTTATTGCATTGGGAGAAGATTTGGAGCATTTTCCCCAATTGTGACTTGGGAGTTGTTTTGGAAAGAGTCATAACAGCATGTATAAACTAAAACATGATGCATATGAGACTTTTAAAAGTTCCCTTACACATACCAAATCTCTGTTTAAAAATTCAAGTGACTTTGGGATCGTTTGTGAAGCCATTTCCGGCAATTACCTAGGGGGAATTGGAGCCCCATTTTTCTAATAAAGACTCCTTCTTTGAGAAGAACATTAAACAAGTTTACAGAAGTAATTGGGAGGTAAAAAAACATACATTAACATCATATTCAATTTATATTATCATTCATCTACATTCAGAGCAAATTTGGAAGCATTTGCGTCAATTTGGAGGTCTAGACATCAAAACTAGTTAAGGTCAAAATTGGGGAAAAAGTGAAAAATTGGTCATTTAATAAAATTCCAAAAAAGGGGCATTAAAAACATCACAAGATTATTGCAATAAATTAGAAAGAAGGGTGAGGAGTACAATACAATTGTGCTTATTAGAATCTGTGTTGTTGAACGTATCTGGTGAAGATAGTGTAGTAAATCTATGGGCAAAACTAAGGATTTTGTATCAATAAAAACCCCTTATGAACAAGTTGTTTCTGCAAAAGAAGTTGTTTCACCTCAGAATGGATGAGAATGACACTGTAATAGAGCATTTGAATTTCTACAATACTCTGGTAAGTCAAATAACCTCTGTTGGTATTAAAATGGTTGAAGAAGATAAATGTATTACATTATTGTGTTCTTTTCCAGATTCCTGGGACAACCTAATTGTTGCAATAGGTAGTGCTAGCCAGGCGACCTTTAAATTTGATGAAATTGTATCATCCCTACTATCAAAAGAGATGAGGCAGAAAACCATGGATAATCATAGCATGGATGCCTCATCTGTGAGAGGTCGCCCCGATGAGAGAAACAAAAATAAAGGATCCGGGGGGAGATTTAAATCTAAGGGTAGATCTAAATCCCCAGGAAAAGGAATAAGGAAGTGTTGGAAATGCGATAAATTTGGGCACTATAAAAAGGATTGTAGATCTAATAATGTTGAGAAAGAAAAGGGATATGAGGATACCCCTTCCACAAAGGTGAAGAACTCCTCAGAAGAAGGAGGAGATGTGTACCTAGCTTCCATGGGTAATCCTTCAGAACACGATATATGGTTGATTGAATCAGGTGCGTCATGTCATATGACCCCTCATAGGGAGTGGTTCTATGAATATGGAAATTACAATGGAGGAGATGTGTACTTGGGATATGATTCACTAGCCAGTATCATTGGACGTGGTAGAGTAAAGCTAAAATTGAAGGATGGAAGGATTAGAACTCTGCCTAGAGTGCTACACATTCCAAATCTAGCAAGAAACTTGATATCTGTCAGAAAGATGGATGTTGCAGGTGTAAAGAATTTGTGTGGAGATGGTGGTTGCAAAATGGTTCGAGGATCAATGGTATTGATGAGGGGGGTTTGGTATGGAACTCTGTACAAACTATTGGGAAAAACCATTATTGATGAATGTAATAATTCTATTGTGCTTGAGGAAGGAGGTAAATATGACAAAAATCTGATTGCATCAGGAGGAAAGAAAATGCTATGGCATCAAAGATTGGGGCATATCAGAGAAAAGGGACTTAGAGAATTACAAGTTAAATGTATGGTTGAAGGTATGACTTATTGCACTCTAGATTTTGATTTCTGTGAACATTGCATATATGGGAAACAAAATCAAGTAAGATTTGTGTCTGGTGCTACAAGAGCAAAGGGAATTCTAGAATTAATACATAGTGAGGTGTTTGGACCTGTTCCTATTCCATCATTAGGAAAATATGTGTATTATGTTTCATTTATAGATGATTTCTCAAGGAAAATATGGATTTATTTCCTTCCAAAGAAATCTGAAGTATTTGCCAAGTTTAAAGAATTTAAGGCTCTTATAGAAAATTAGTCATAAAAGAAAATAAAGGTGTTGAGGACAGATAATGGTGGAGAGTTCTGTGGGAATGAATTTGAGAAATTTTGTAATAAGTCCGATATAGCAAGGCAAAAGACTACTCCATACACACCTCAACAGAATGGAGTTGCTGAGAGGATGAATAGGATGTTGATGGAAAAGGCAAGGAGCATGCTAAGCAGTGTTGGGATAGGACAAGAATTACGGGCAGAAGCAGTGGAGACAACATGATACTTGGTAAATCGATCACCCACATCAACATTGATTGATAAAACTCCACAAGAGGTATGGACTGGTAAGAAACCTTTTTTTAAGCATCTAAAAGTTTTTGGTTTATGATGCTAATGTACAAGTTCCAAAGGAGAAAAGGAGCAAGTTGGATAAAAAAGCTGAGAAGTGTATCTTTATTGTCTATAAAGTTGGTATGAAAGGGTATAAGATTCGGGATCCTATAACTAAGAATATTGTTTACAGTCAAGATGTTGTGTTTCGAGAGGTCAAAGAAGTCCCCAGATAGGAAGTGAATCCAATAGAAAAGGAACCAGAGAAAATAGAGTTTAAGTTAGAAGGTGAAGAATTTGACTCAATAGAAGAAGTTGAATCATAAGAAGAAGAACCTCATACTCCAGTTTTGAGGACATCATCTCGATAAATAAGGAAACTAGAAAGGTATTCCCCTCTTGATTTTTGCTCTTATTTTGCTATGTCTATTACTAATGATGATCCTAGAAATGTGAAGGAATCTATTGATTAAGAGGATAGTGATATGTGGAAAAAGGCCATGGCTGAAGAAATGGATTCCTTGGACAAAAATGAAGCTTGGAATCTAGTCTAGTTACCAGCTGGAAGAAAATCCATTGGGAGAAAATGGCTATTTAAAAAGAAGTTGAATGCAAAAGGTAAAGTGGATAAGTATAAATCCCGCTTGGTAGCAAAGGGATATTCTCAGGTAGAGGGGATTGATTTTGGTGAAATATTTTTCCAGTTGCAAAATTAACTTCTATTAGATTTCTTCTTTCTATTGTTGCTACTTTTGATCTTGAAGTAGAGCAGATGGATGTGAAGACACTGTTCTTACATGGGGATCTAGAAGAAGAAATATACATGAAACAACCACAAGGGTTCATGGTAAAGGGAAAGAATGAGTTGGTATGTAAACTAAAGAAGTCCCTTTATGGTCTAAAGCAATCTCCAAGGATGTGGTACAAAAATTTTGACACATACATACTTGGAAATTTGGGGTTTGTGAGAAGCAAAGATGATCACCGTGTATATTCCAAACAGGTTGGTGATCACTTCATTAACATAGTTCTATATGTTGATGACATGTTGCTGATTGGAAACAACAAAGATGTTATAAAGGAGGTAAAGTCTCAATTGTCCTCCAAGTTTGATATGAAAGATCTCAATGCTGCAAACTTCATTCTGGGAATGGAGATAAGAAGAGATTGTGCAAACAAAATGATTAGTTTAAATCAAAGAAAATATGTTGAGATGGTGCTACAGAGATTTAACATGCAAGAAAGTAAGTTGGTCAAGGTTCCTATTCCTGTAGGTGTAAATTTATCTGTAGAGCAGTGTCCCAAGACACGGGAAGAAGAAGAAGACATGTCATGAGTTCCATATGCCAGTGCAGTTGGTAGTTTGATGTATGCAATGGTTTGTATAAGGCTAGAAATTTCTCATGCAGTGGGAGTTTTGAGCAGATATATGTCAAAACTAGGAAAGGAGCATTGGACAGTTGTAAAGAGGGTCTTCAAATATTTGCATGCCACCACAGATTATGCAATCTACTACCAAGGAATACATGGACCAAACAGAGTAATAAATGTACACAGATTTGTTGATGTAGACTGGGATGGAGACCTTGATCACAAAATATCTACAAGTGGGTATGTGTTTAACCTATATGGAGGAGCTATCAATTGGATGAGCAAGAGACAATCTATAGTTGCACTCTCAACTATAGAAGCTGAATACATGGCAGCCAATCATGCAAGCAAAGAAGCTGTGTGGTTGCAAATATTGTGTTCAAGTATTGGGTTTGTATAGAAAGGTGTAAGGTTATATTGTGATATACAATGTTCAATCTTCCTGGAAAAGAACCCCGCTATCATGCTAAGACAAAGCATATTGATGTGCAATATCACTTTGTGCTGAGATATGGTTGAAGACAAGAAGGTGATGCTGGAGAAGGTTGACATTGTGAAAAATGTTGCAGACTCATTAACAAAGTCTGTCAGTACAGAGAATTTCTCTTGGTGTAGAGAATCTATGGGCATTGCTTCTGTGAACCTATGAATTTATGAGTACATGACACATTGCTATGCAAATGAAACAACAAGTGGGATAATGTTGGGTATATGTTATATTCTTTGCATGTGCATATGGAGGGGTGCATGCCAATGCTGTAGCTCGGTGATCCCAAAAGCACCTTCATGGAAACAGGTCAGAGTCCTTGTTTCTGTTCAAAAATGGTCGTTAGGCCGTTTTCGATGCAAGCGGAGAAAGCAATTTTTGTTTGGCTATTTATAGCTGTTTGTGGCTATTTTTAGAATTAGTCTAAAAATATGTAACTTAATCCTGGTTAAGGGATTGGAGTCTTTTTCTAATCCAGGTTAACCAATTAGGGTATTTGGATGTTGTTGAATCCCTGTATTTTGTATTGTGAGGATTCATAATGTACTGAAGAGAAAATAGGAGGTGTGCCTCCAAGGTTTTCTAGTTTCTCGGTTAAGGGTTTCCTGGGTAAATCTATGTGTTTATGTGTGAATGATGTGTTGTGATCTCTATTTTGCTTAAAAGAATATATTTTCTTTGTTTCTCTACATAGGTTTAAAACTTACAGGTAAGTCAACTTTCAAAATGAATTTCACCCTATGAGGATCAATTTTTATTCTGTCCTCTAAAATGATATGGCTCAAAAGTTTCCCTTCCTTTATATCGGAATTAGATTTTTTGGGATTTAAGGAAATACCAATTTTTTTCATTTTAAAAATACATGTTACAAATATTTGATATGGTCCCTGTCAGATTTTGAAAATATTTTTATGTCATCCATGTACACCACAACAAATTTATCCTTCTCCTCAACAAATACGATGTCCATTTCTCTTTGGAAACTTTCCCCTGCATTCATTAGCCCAAATGGAATCTTGGCATACATAAAGGTTCCACAGGGTGTGGTGAATGTTGTTTTCCATGATCTTTAGGATGAACCTTTATTTTATTATACCGTGAGAACCCATCCATTATAGAAATTCTTTCTGCACCAACAACATTTTGCAAGATATGGTCCATCTTGAGAAAAGGGTAATTATCCTTTAAAGAGACTTTGTTGAAATTCATAAAGTCCACACATAGTATTATTTCCCCATTATTTTTCCTAATAGGTACTAAATTAGATACCCATTTTGAAAATATGAGTGTAACTATCATTTAGCATTGAATAGTTTCTTGATTTCTTTCTCAATTAAAGGGAGCAACATAGGATTAATCCTTCTGAGTATCTACCTGAAAGGTTTGTCTCCTGGTTTTACTTGGGTTGTATGTTGTATAATAGATGTATCATACTCTTTTAGATATTCATAAATCCAGGAAAACACATCAATATATTTCTTCATCAATTCAATATATTTTTTCCTCTCATCTACAAGAAATTTTTTTGAAAGTGTTATTACTTTAGGATCATCCTCAGTTCCAATTTTTTAATCTTGAATATCATCCTCATTAGGTTGTACTTTATTGTTTTTACCTACATCATTCTAATCAAATAAATTCTCTAAGGTATAAGGCCCTTGGGGATAAAATTACTCGTGATTTGAATAATATCGTTACCTCCAATCATATTTTTTAATGTTTTTGTCCTTCATATGTTTTTATAAGCTATTCATCTTTTTGGGCAATCTCCAAATTTTGATTTTCTCTATCAAGGATTGCGTTGGTAAACTCGTCTGACATATCTAAGAATCTCTTTATCCATAAATAATCTTCAAAAACTTGCCAATACTTAGAGTTGTCAAGAATGGAAGGTTTATTTAGAACTTCAATTTACAACTTTTTATTTGAATAGATGGGAGTCTTGAATTTTCCAGCAGTAGTGGACAAAGAATCAGCTATCTTGTTTTGTATTCTGGGAATTATCATTACCATATGTTCATTAAAAAAAATTCCAAGCATATCCCAAAACTCATTCATGTAATCCCTCATTCTAGGATGCTTGGTCTGGTAACTTCCATTCACTTGATTTATAAGAAATTCTGAGTTCCCATAAACATCTATTCTATTTTCTTTCAATTCCTTCAAGGAATTTAATCCTAACAACAAATATTTATATTCTACTACATTATTTGTACATTCAAATGTCAATTTAAAAAAAAAAACTATAAAATCTATGTTTGCATAAATAATCTAGGCACCTGCTCCAGCTCTTTCCTTACTTATTGATGCATCAAATTACATATACCATACCCTTTCATCTCTTTGTTTATGTTCCAAGGCCTCCTTTATTTTAGCAAATTCCTTGTCTTCCTTCTGTTCAGTTACTATTGGAAGGTCCTCTCCAGTAGGAAATTTTTCTTCGAAATGAAAATCATTATAGAAAATAGAAGATCCCAAATCAATATCAACAACATATATGGTATGATTATTAGGTTTATCTTGACTACTTATCACATATTCCAATCTCTTTTCTCTATATAATCTTTTATGCTCTCAAAACAATGGAATTGTTCCATAAGACATATCCATTTGTAAGGTTCATTTTACCTTTGAAGCCCAAGACCTAGATAACAACATACCAAAATTGGGAGGAATATCAGCCACCACCACATCCATGATAATACTCTTAGTGGGAATTTATTCAAGAGTAACTACCGAGTCCTTGATCATCCCCAAACACTTAACCTTTTTGGAATCAAAATAGAATAAATATTTGTAGGGTCTTGTGATTTCTAATCCTGGAATTTCAACTACCACCCTTGCTTGAGGTTATGTGAGGCACCCAAATCCAACATAGCATTGTGTAAATTCATATCATGAACATTTACACTGACATAGAAAGGGGGAACACCTTCTTCATCAGTATATTCTATTCTGGGACCTAGAACTATAGTTGGGGCATCATCTATCAATTCTGATGTATCAGGCGGGCATTCTCCATCAGTTCTGACGATTCTGTTAATTTTTTCTCTATATTCAGTGTTCTTCAACCCTCATTAAAAGGGATGGAAATTTTTATTTTGGATATTTCATTTTGCAAACTAAAGGAGGAGACTATTCTATCACTTTCCATTGGTATATCTCTTTTGTTTTCTGAAACATTTTGTACAATGTTCTTTTTTTGTTTTTCTTTGTTTTGTTGGATACTAGAAGATTTATTTGGAGGAATCCTTCCTTTATTTACAATTACATCTCTTCTTTGCATATTCAACTTTCTCTGTAGATCATTCACAACATTTTGATATTCTCTTTGGTCTTTCTATGTCTCTAACTCAAAGGTATTACACTCATCTTCATGAGCAAACATATCATTTCTCTTCTTCTCTGAGGCAGGTTTCAGAATCAATATCATCAAAATTGTGTATATGATTGTCCATGTGATCATTCTCTTCTTCTTCTTCATCTACAAAGTTATCTGGAAAACGTGGTCTTATCTGTTGGTCCTCAACGTTTCTTGGATTTATTTTCTCTCTCTATCTAATCTGAGGGGGAGGAGGTCACCTAAAGTTATGATTCATGATTTATGGTTCATGTTGATCTCTATTTGGAGGCCTATTATCCAAAGCTAATCTATCCATCAACCTCTCCATGGTTTTAATCATTATGTCAAATTTTGCATCTGAGGTTAAAGAAGATGTGAAAGGTTGATTTTCTTCTTTGATATTTCTCCTATATACCTCCACTCTTTGTTTCATTTTTTCTAGAAGAAATTAAGTTAGCTTCCACTTCTAATGCATATTTGAACATTGCAGGTAAATTGGAATATTTTCTCTCCCTCAACTAAAAAGCAAAGTCACTATCAAATGCATCAACATAATGCAACTTTGCAGCTCCTAGAAGGGGTTTGATGTCAGTAGGGATTGAGTTGTAAATCCTCATAAATATACTTGAAAAATCATGCACAGATTCAAAATTTACTTTCTTCATATTATTGTATTGGGATAAGACTTGCAGAGGATTCTTCTTATCTTCCCACCTATCCAGAAAAAGGGTTTTAAAAGATTCAAAATTAGCAATAGACCTTGCAGGAATATCTTTAAACCAATTCTTTTCTACTCCTCACAAAATTTGTGCAAACAACCTCATTTTTCCATCATCATAATCCACCTCCTCTAGGTCAATAAACTCATAAAATGTGTCTACATGTTGTCTGGTTATAAAGTTTCCCTCTCCATCAAACAATGTAATCCTTTGAGAATAGTTCTATGGGAGGTCATGCAAGATAGTTGGTAAAGCTAATGGAGCAAACCTCTCATCCATAACTCTAGTATGGTTTTGAACAGTACTAAATATTTGTGGTTGAGGGGTTTGTATTATTGGTTGTCTTTCTTCTATTTTACAGTATTTTGGATATTTTTCCAAAGAGAGTCTAAGAGATAAGATTCAAATCTACTTTGATCAACTACAACCTTCATTAAATCGTATTCAGGCTTATATCATAAAAGAGAATGTTAAAATTTTAATTCCAAATAAAGATCTTGAAAGATAAGAAATTCTTCTTGAGTCTGAGAAAATGATCTGTCTAACAGAGAAGTACTTCCTTATTCTTTTTCTTTTCTTCTCCTAATTAAACTTTCTGGATCTTCCACACTATATAAGGGTTCAGAATTAGGGTTACCTTTTGTATGCACTCTCCTGAAATCAAGGATGTCATCTATGAAACCACCTTCTTGAATATGAATGTGAAGTCATAAAGGGAAAAATACAACCAAATTCAAATGCAATAACTCTTTTTTTCCCACAAAAAATCTACTTTCTTGAAATATTGTCATTCTTCCCAGGGTAGATTTGTACTCTCGTTTCCTGACAACAATACCAATATGTTATCACTCGGATTTTATCCTTAGTTGTAGGAGGATAATTCCAAGGTAACCACAAAACCAATCTTTAGGAGGAAAGTTGGATTCTTTCCTATGAGATAGGGATCTCTCAATAAATAAACACAAAGGCTAGACTTATATTCAAAGAAATAATTTTAAGGATTGTAATGGATGAAACAAGTGGCTAACATTGGGAATGGAGTCGAAATCACAAGTCAAATGATAGTGCTTTGCTACACAATTGTTTTCACAGAGGAAGGATAATTACTCTTTTATAGTCAATTCATTGATTTTCTGGTGGTATAGAAGAAAAAAGGAACAATCCATTAACATGGGCATCAAAAGATGAATCCGATATTGACTATAGAACAAAAGGTTTTTGGATGCTTGAAATCAAAGAACCAAAGAATAAGCATATGAATTATGATTCAATATACACTTATCCAAGCATGAAATATAGAAAAATTAATAAGATGGTAGGAAATACATTCACAGTAAGGAAAGGAAATACATAATGTAATAACAACAACACAAGAATCTCTAACAAAAACTTGCTTGGGTCTGCAATTTTATTAACTTGGAAACTATGTTACAAAAACTCTTTCTTTCTCACGGGTTTAAACCCCCATTACATTAAAAAATTGTGCTTAAATACATCAATATTTCTCCTTGAGCTGCTAACTACCTACATTCTAAAAATAGAAATTTGTAACTTCCTTATTGCATCTGTCAATTAACTCTTAACAAATTAATTTCCCTAACTACTTGGAAAATTTATTAACTTATTCAAACTATGCTTGTTTTCAAAATAGCTCAAGCCTTAAGATGAAATCCTTCACTGATTTAATATGTATTTCATCTTCCCAAATTTATCTATAGTCTTCCACTAATCTCCATTTGGTAGCTCAAGACTTGCCATCTCCTTTTATAGCACTCTCAATTACACATGGTTAACATAAGAGATAGGTGGCAATTGAGCTCCAATTTTTCTGAATGTATTTACTCGCTCAAAGTCTACTAAAAACTTGTCAATTATAAATTTCCCAGCAAAGGATTGAGTCATGTCCTCAAATTTTTTGTAATCTAATCTGGATTTAACAAGCAATGCTTGATATTCAGATTGGAAAATAAGTATGCCATCTTCTTCCCAAAATGAAGGCAACCCCTTTTGAAACAGTGACATAAATGAGCTTTTAAAGGTTTTCAGTTGATGCAACACTATATTAATTTTTGCTTGAAATGTTTCATTTTGTTGGTTGCTTTCCCACAACCTTCCTGTCCCAAGTGATTATTGAAACCCTATCCTTAATACCCATTGTTATTAATTCCTCTTCAGACAGAGTGTTGATGAAATTTATTGTATTTCTGGTTGTGTCTACTGGTTTTATGTTCAAATATTCCTTCACATCTGTACAACTTCATTTTGCTGCATTAATCACCATTTCTATATCCTGAATATAATTTAAATATGGTCTGATCTTGGTATCCTCTGAAATTATCATATCCCATAGGAGATGTCTGGATCCCTCCACTGGTAACTACCCTGATAGTTGTTTCACCATTTTTTCATTAGTGTCTGACAACTCTTTATTTTTATTCTATAATGGTTTCCTCTCTTACTCTTTCTTCTTGACTGCATCAGCTAAATTATGATTTTGACTGTCACGTCCTTGAACCTTTGACCAAGCAAGGGGACGCTACTTTACACCAACATGCGGGCATCTAGCCCCATAATCAAATACATACATACAATGCTGAAGCTTGATAATCCAAAAACATGAAACATACTACGATGCATAATTGTTCATATACATAGTGGAGGAAAAACAACAACATTCATTCATAAACACTTCAGCATCCAACACGTTCATCATCATATTTCATTAACTGTAACATGATTACAAAGCAGATTAATCAAGAGTACTTATCTTATGTGAACTGTCCCGCAACCAGCTACGTCGCTGCAACGTTCCACCCAACAATAGGCCCGCGTGCTCTTTAGTCTCTCAGCAACTCTGCCACCCCCGAGTCAGGCATGATTCCCCACAGAATAAGGAACTATCAAACTTACACATAGCCAAGGATAACAACCCCACAAGGGTACAGAGTTCAGCCAAGTCAACATAGTTGGGTTTATCAGGCCATCCAGTAGCTGGGAAAGGCTAATGCTAAGCTGGTGAACTCATGGAAGAGTTAAGGACACCCACACCAGACCTAGTTTGACCTCTAGGACACCCACACACACCCAAAACAAGGAAATCAGTCATTTCTCTGCAAGGCAGTCCCTCAGACCCTAATCTCCCTTCCAGTGCTCTTCAGGGCTTGTGGAGAAGAAATCCATCCCACTAGCTCTGTCTGTGTGGTTCCCAAATGTACCAGGTTTTTCAAGCAGATCATGCCTTCATCACCACTCCTATGTAGTCCTAAAGACCAACCTCTGCATTCATACAGCAAAATAAGCTCCTCATAGCTGGGATAGGGGAACAAAACCTGAGTCGTTATTGGCCCTATCGTGGCCAAAACGACTCAATAGTAACCTACAGCCACTCCCAAAATGTGAGAGAGGACACAGCCAATAGAATGTAGGGGAACTCATAGTAAACAAACAGCGTGGGGAAAGCCAGGGCCTTGGCTCAACAATGAAATCATCGTCAAAATTACTCAGCCTGAGAGTGGAAGAGTGAACAGACTCTTAGCCTGGGAAGAAGGAAAACATGCACCCTACAGTAGCTAATCCACAAGGAAGATCGCAGCCAACAAAATATGGAAAACAACAGCCCACGAACAAAAAAAGAAAACCACAGGGATCTCTCACAGTACGGCAATGGAGGAGCCAAAACCCTGACTCTATGCATGATCAGGAGGAAAGAACACAATGACATACTGGTATATGGTGCAAGAGAGAGAAAGGTGAACCCCTAAACAAGAAATCACACCCCTTCTTAACTCAGCTCTACATGAGGAAGATGAATTGGCCCCCTATGCATCCTTGCGTGAGAGTGAACACAACGGCCAAGAGAGTGGCGTGGTGATGGTTCCCTTACCCACGTGAAGGTGGAGAGAGGACTGGTTGAGTGAGCATGTGGCAAAGACTGATAGTCCTGCCACCCTCCACTTCCAGCAATAACTGTCTCAATGACTCAGCAGAACATTAAAAAATGGTGGTTGGATGAGACAAGGGAAGGTGATCAAAACAAACAGGTGATGAAACATGGATTTTCCCCCATGACTCAAGGTTCATCATTTCCCCTCCTTATCCTTAGGAATCATGCCCCTTCTCATATTAGTTGCAGTGAACATAGCCGGTTGGGTTATTTAATTAAAATGCATAGTTACATGATGCCATAACTTAATATGTATGTCGCAAGTTCCGATATACTATTGGTGACAGTTCCAATCCAAGCATAACATAGTTGAATCGATGGTAGGGCCTTGGCCTTTAGCTCCACACCATGATTAATTGCAATATTTACATATCATGTATATTTAGTGCACTAGGGTCAAAACCAGGGATGTTACATTCCCCTCCCCCTTCAATAGCACTGTCCTCACTGCTAACAAAATTTGAACAAAATGTCACACTGGTACCGCCTCAGTGTTCCACAGGATTGAACAAAAATGGATGTACCAATCGCATGGCATACTCCAGCTCCCACATAGCCTCTTAAGGTCCATAGTGCTCCCATTGCACCTTTACCTGCCCTATGGCTCGGTTCTGGAGCATTGTGACCTTCCTGTTGAGGATACGCATTGGCTCGATTCAGGACTCTCCCTTAGGTTCCACCTGAATCACATCCCAATTTATCACGTGGTTAGGGTCATGTACATATTTCTTAAGCAAAGAAGCATGAAAAACATTATGAGCTCTAGTACTAGAAGGCAGTGCAAGTTTATATGCAACAGGCCCTATTCTTTCAAGTACTTCAAATGACCCACAGTATCTTGGGGACAGCTTGGCACAACTTCCAAGTTTCAAGGAACTCTTCTTTGCCCTCACTCTGAGGTACACATGATCCCCAACACTGAACTCTCTGTCCTTCTTATGATTATCTGCATAGCTTTTTTGTATGTCCTGTGTTTCTTTTACATTTTGCCTGATATTTACAACCTCTTGTTCCATTTCCTTGAGCAATTCAGGTCCAAGCACAATCCTATTCATTGTATTATCCCAAGTCATTGGGTTCCTACACCTTCTTCTATACAAATCTTCATACAGACTCATTCCCAAGGGTTCCTGTTTCCCGTTGTTATAAGAAAACTCCACCAAGTGTAAGTAGTCTTCCCACTTGGTTGGTTTGTCCATCACATACATGCAAATCATATCTTCAAGCACTTGGTTGACTCTCTTTGTCTGCCCATCTGTCTGAGGATGGTATGCAGTGCTAAAGTTCAACTTTGTACCCAAATCTGCAAACAACCCCTTCCAAAAATTGGAAGTGAACTTGACATCTCTATCAAAGACTATCGCCTTCGTCAATCCATGCAATTTGAAAATATCCTTCATGAATATCTTTGCAATATCATGAGTCTTATGCGTAGACTTTATCGGTGTAAAATGCTCTACCCTTGTCAACTTGTCTACCACAACCATGATGGAATCATGTTGTCTCCAAGTCATTGGCAATCCTGTAATAAAATCCATGGAAATAACTTCCCATTTCCATTCCGGAACTGGCAAAGGCTGCAACAAACCTGCTGGATGTTGATGCTCAACCTTTACCTGTTGACATTTCATGCACCTTGAAATGTATTTAGCCATGTCCTTTTTCATTCCTGGCCAAAAGTACTACTTTCTAGCTGTAGCAATTGTCTTCTGATATCTTGGGTGACCAGAATATGGAGCTTGATGGATTTCATCCATAACAACTCTCCTCAAATCAACTACATTTGGAATATAAATTCTACCTTTATAAGTAAGTAGTCCATCTTCTTCCAATTTATATCCCTCATACCTCTTCTCAATACTTTTCTGCTGCAATTTGTCTTTTACTTGCTTGTACAATTCACCTCCGGCAACATGATTAACAACCTGCTGCCTCAAATCTGATTGGCAAATACTAAGAGATGCCACATGCATTTCCTTTACCTTTTGACTGAGTGCATCAGCTACCTTGTTCTCCTTTCCTTTTATGTGCTTGATTTCGAAATCAAACTCACATAAAAATTCCAGCCATCTTGCTTTCCTAGCATTTAGAGTAGGCTGATCAAATAAATACTTCAGACCACAATGGTATGTTCTGAGCTCAAATATTTTACCCATCAAGTAATGCCTCCACATCTTGAGGGCATGTACTATGGCTACAAGATCTAGATCATGAGTGGCATAGTTCTTCTCATGCTCCTTCAGCTTTCTTGACTCATAACATATCACGTGGTTGTCTTGCATAAGGAATCCTCCAAGCCCTTGTCCGCATGCATCGGTACATACCACAAAATCTTTCTTTGGATCTGCAACTTTCAATACTGGTGCACTGGTGAGAAGATTCTTCAACCGTTGGAGGATTTCTTCACACTTCAAAGTCCATTCAAACTTCGTCCCCTTCTTTTGCAAAGAAGTGATGGCATGTGCAACCTTGGAAAACATTTCAATGAATCTCTTGTAGTATCCTGCAAGTCCCATAAAAGACATTACATCTGTCACATTTCTTGGAGTAGGCCAATTCATAATGGCTTCAATCTTTTATGGGTCTACTGATATACCCTCTTCTGAGATAATGTGGCCCAAGTACTGAATTCTATCCCTGTAGAAGTAACACTTGCTCAGCTTTGCATATAGCTGATGTTCCCTGAGAATTTGCAATGTCAGTCTCAAAATTCTCTTCATGCTCTTCCTCATTCTTAGAATACACAAGAATGTCATCAAGGAAAACAAGAACAAACTTGTCTAAATACCTACTGAAGACACTATTCATAAGGCATATAAATGCAGCTAGTGCATTTGTGAGACCAAATGGTACCACTACAAACTCATAATGTCCATACCTTGTCTTGAAGGTTGTCTTATGAATGTCTTCATCCTTGATTCTCACCTGATGGTAACTAGACCTCAAGTCAATCTTGGAAAATACCTTTTCTCCTCTCATTTGATCAAAGAGGTCATCAATCCTAGGTAAAGGGTATTTATTCTTCACAGTAACCTTGTTCAACTGTCTGTAATCAATACATAACCTGAGTGTACAATCTTTCTTCTTCACAAACAGAACTGGTGCTCCCCAAGAAGACACACTCGGTCGGATATACTTCTTTTCCAACAACTCTTGCAGTTGCATCAACTCTAGCATCTCTGGTGTACTCATCCTGTAGGATGTTTTGGACACTGGTGCTATTCTTGGCACAAGTTCAATGGTGAAATCAATGTCCCCCTTTGGAGGAAGCCCTAGAATTTCATCAGGAAACACATCCTTGAATTCTTGTAGCACTGGATAGTCCTCCAACCTAGGAGTTTCATCTCCTGTTGGTTCCAGAATATGAGCTGCATACAACTGGCAACCTTTCCTACAAAACTTCTTCAACTGCATTGCTGAAACCTGTCTTACTGAAATTACCTTCAGAATACCTTTCACCACCACTGGGTTTCCTTCTTTATCCATGCATTCAAAAGTCTTGTTATAACAATCAATCTTCACTCAGTAAGCTTATAATCAATCCATTCCAATGAGAACATCATAGGAACCAAGCGGTAGAACATTCATATCTACACAAGTGTTCAATCCATTCATGACCAATGGACATTTCTCTACCATGTCATTGACGTTTCTCTTAGTCCCAGTGGCTAGCTGAACTAACCAAGATTTTCTATGCTTTACCTTCTTAAAAGCACAAATCTCCACTACCCTAAGAGTGATATAACTGTGAGTAGAACCAAGGTCAATCAAAATAGAAACAAATTGTTCAATAATCTTACCTGCAACTTCAACCACAGTTGACTGGTGATCTGCTTGGCGGTCCTCTAATGCTGCATAAATTCTAGGGACTGCCCTTGCTACTTGACTCACTGTTTCTGCTCCCTACATGTTATAAATTGGCCTTGCACTTTCATTTTTGAGGGGACAATATCTGCACAAGTGAGGTCCTTCACATTTCCAACATTTGAGTGGACCTTTATTCTATTGTGGCTCCTTAGGCTTTCCACCTGTCACTCCAACTGGATTACTCGCAGCTTGGGATGGTTGCTTCTGCTGATTCCTGAATCTAGGAGGTTTGAAACCTTTCATTCTTTGGTCAAAATTCTCATTCTTCTTGTCTTTCCATGCCTTATGGTAATCAAGTTTACCCTTGCTTTGCTCATAGCAATACTTAGCCTTTCTTATCGCTTCTTCAAGAGTTCTTGGTTCATAGAACTCAATTCTATCTTTGTAAGTTTGAGGCAATCCACTTAGAAACCACTTTATCTTCACTTTTTCGTCTCTGATGTACTGGACATACCTCAACAATTCCAAAAACTTATTTGCATATTCATCCATGGTCTGCTGTCCCAATCTCATCTCATGGAACTCCTTGATCTTGTCATCATAATACCTGTCAGAAAGGTATTTCTGCCTGAAATACTTCTTGAACTGTTTCCATTTCAATTTCCTTTCACTGATCCTTTTTACTTGCTTGAAGTGTTCCCACCAAATGGATGCTCGTCCATTTGGACTGAATATGGCAACTTTGGCCTTCATGTTTCTTGAATAGTCCTGCACCTGAAAGTACTTCTTTATCCCAAGAAGCCAAGCTTCAGCCTCTTGTCCAGTCTTTATCTCCCCATCAAATGTAGGAGGTTTAGCCTTCCTAAATTCATCTCGAGAGCGATCCCTATGGTGTTTTCTTCTTTTCCTCTTATGAGAAGATGAACTTGTATCTCCATTGGATTTTTCAGAGTCTGATGATCCACTGGAATTCCTTCTCCTTCTCCTAGTGCTGCTCTTACTACCTTTTGGCCTTGATGTACCTTGTCCAGAATCTATATTTTTCTGTAAATCTATCAAACTCTGCAATATGGCAGCATTCAACTGATGCTGCTCTTCCTGGGCTTTAACCAAGCTTCTCATGGTGGCCGCAACTCGAACAGTGTCCCCTCAAATCTCCTTCCATTAGAATCTATGTCATAATTTCCATTATGGACATTTTCTCCCATGGCATCTTCTACTCGCTCGTAAGAATCCCAAGCATCATACCCATCATGGGTTCTCATGACTGAACCACCCCTGGCTTTACCACACTGTTCTTTTTGGAGTACTATTCTTGGGAGTTATCTATAGTTCTGCAAATGTGTTAGTAGCAAACTGTTAGATGCATAATATTAATATAAATCAAAACTACTTACCTCCTTCTTCTAGAAATTTTATACAACAACAATTATGCTAAAACACAGAATTTTCTCTATTTCATGTTCAGTTCTGTGGCCGCTGATAATCTGCTGAAATCTGACTGAAAACTGCTAGAAATACTACTAAGAAATTCCTCTAAAAATACAAAATCTCCTTAGGCCCAATTGGACCTCTTCCCAGCTATTTTTCCAATTCTACGGTGGTCAAAACAACCACACTTCTGATCTGTATCGATGAGCAGATTGACTGTTCATCGACAATCTGTTTGCTTTCTCCTTTTCACTATTCTGGTGGGCAAAACGACTAAGCTCCTGCTCTGTATCGGCGAGCAAATCATTTGTTGATCGGGTGCATAGTCTCTTGAGCATCCGCAATGGCGGAAAGTGTTCTTACTTCGGTTTCCGCGGGCAATCGACTAAGCTTCCGATTGACGATCCGATCATTAACAAATTTGTAGTGTTTTTTTAGTCTTCAAAGTTTTCCTCCGATCAGGTCTATTATCCCGCATATTTATCAATGACCTATTGGTCTATTTTCATCCACAGTATCGGGTCCGTAATCGTCTATCGTTCTGAACTTCATCGGTGATAGCATAGAATAACCATGTTGCGTCGGCGACCGGGTGCCCTATGCATTGGATGGTTAGTCCCTTTGGCTTCCGCAACGGTGGCCCACAATCTTCCTTTGTCTTTCGCAACTCACGAATTTGTCGGTGGTCGGAGCGACTAATCTTTTGCGACATTAGTGCCTGGATGCTCATCGGCGGAATAGTCTACTAATCAGCCGCAACGATGGACATTCGATCGACTAACTTTATCCGACGTAGCTCATCGATGACCAAATCATCTGAGCATTAGTGATGTGATCAACTAACAATCGTCGATGGCCAATGATTCTAGGACTTAGAAAAATTTCTCTTTAGTCTTCCTTTTCACTTCTTAATCGGCTCAACTATCTTCTATTTATCGGCAAAATAGTTCAATCAGTAGCCGCAACCATGGCTCATCATCTTCAATCTTTTTTTGATCGACAGCCCAATATGCTAATGACTTATAATCGGCAAACTGAGGCATAACCCGATCGACATTGGGAGTCGAGAGTCTTCTCGTCGGAAGACTAGTGCTCTAGGCTTCCGCAATGGTGGGCGCACAAACCACCATCTTCTTCCGATGACTGATGGTTTCGTCACTTAGAAAAATTTTGAACTTTCTTTTACTACATTGGTAGTCGGAGGCTCTTTCCATCTGAAGGATAGCCCTCTAACTATCCGCAACGACGGGTCTACAATCCCTTGATCCCTTCCGCTGTTCATCGGCAATGAATACCATTAACATGCTTCAATGGCTGATGAAGTCAACACTTAGAAAATTTCAGAACTTAGAAAAATTCAGAACTTATGTGCCATCGGTGGTCGGATCAACTATCTATCGGGTGGATAGTCCTTTAAGTAGCCGCAATGACGGACGTATCATCTGCTAACCTCCGCTGACGTTTCGGCGATCGCTTCATCATAGTGGCACCGATCGCCGATGATTTTTAACACTCAGGAAAATTTTCATGGATTTCCTTGCCATGGGTCACTCGTCGGGTGGCCTTCTGACTAGATGATTTGATGCATCAGCGGGACTTTAGACTAAGTCCTCCAATGATCCCATAGAGGAATTTTCAAAAAATTCTCCTATCATGCACAGGTTTTCTTATGTTTTTCTTGGTTTCTTCTGGGCGGTAGGAAACCTACCTTTGCTATCTAATCTATCATGGCCCATTCAAGCCCATGCTGCAACCAGAGCTTTGATACCATTTTGTCACGTCCTCGACCCTCCGACCGAGAAAGGGGATGCTACTTTACACTAGCATGCAGGCATCTAGCCCCATAATCAAATACATACATACAATGTTGAAGCTTGATAATCCAAAAACATGAAACATACTACGATGCATAATTGTCCATATACATAGCGAAAGAAAAAAAACAACATTCATTCATAAACACTTCAGCATCCAACACGTTCATCATCATAATTCATTAACTGTAACATGATTGCAAAGCAGATTAATCAAGAGTACTTATCTTATGTGAACTATCCCGCAACCAGCTACGTCACTGCAATGTTCCACCCAACCATAGGCCCACGTGCTATTTAGTCTCTTAGCAATGCTGCCACCCCCGAGTTTGGAATGATTCCCCAAGGAATAAGGAACTAGTAGACTTACACATATCCAAGGATAACAACCCCACAATGGTACACAGTTCAACCAAGCAAACACAGTTGGGTTTATCATGCCATCCAAGAGCTGGGAAAGGCTAATGCTAAGCTGGTGAACTCATGGAAGAGTTAAGGACACCCACACCAGATCTAGTCTGACCTCTAGGACACCCACACACACCCAACACAAGGAAATCAGTCCTTTCTCTGCAAGGCAGTCCCTCAGACCCTGATCTCCCTTCCAGTGCTCTTCAGGGGTTGTGGAGAAGAAAGCTATCCCACTATCTCTGTCTGTGTGGTTCCCAAATGCACCAGGTTTGTCAAGTAGATCAGGCCTTCATCACCACTCCTATGTAGTCCTGAAGACCAACCTCTGCATTCATACAACAAAACAAGCTCTTCATAGTTGGGATAGGGGAGCAAAACTTGAGTTATTCTTGGCCCTATCGTGGCCAAAATGACTCAATAGTAACCTACAACCGCTCCCAAAACATGAGAGAGGACACAGCCAATAGAATGTAGGGGAACTCACAGCAAACGAACAGTGTGGGGAAAGCCACGACCTCGGCTCAACAATAAAATGACCGTCAAAATTACTCATCCCGAGAGTGGAAGAGTGAACAGACTCTCAACCTGGGCAGAAGGAAAACATGCACCCTATAGAAACTAATCCACAAGGAAGATCACAGTCAACAAAATATGGAAAACAACATCCCACGAACAACAAAAGAAAACCACAGCAATATCTCATATTCTGGCAATGGAGGAGGAAACATGATGACTCTATGCGTGATCACGAGGAAAGAACACAACCACAGACTGGTATACGGTGCGAGAGAGAGAAAGGTGAACCCCCAAACAAGAAATGACACCCCTTCTTAACTCAGCTCTGCATGAGGAAGATGAACCGGCCCCCTGCGCGTACCTATGTGAGAGGGAACCCAACGGCCAAGAGAGTGGCGTGGTGATGGTTCCCTTACCCACGTGAAGGTGGAGAGAGGACTGGTTGAGTGAGCATGTGGCAAAGACTGACAGTCCTTCCACCCTCCACTTCTAGCAATAACTGCCTCAATGACTCAGCAGAACATTAAAAAATGGTGGTTGGATGAGACAAGGGAAGGTGATCAAAACAACAGGTGATGACACGTGGCTTTTCCCCCATGACTCAAGGTTCATCATTTCCCCTCCTTATCCTTAGGAATCATGCCCCTTCTCAATTTAGTTGTAGTGAACATAGTTGTTTGGTTTATTTAATTAAAATGCATAGTTACATGATTCCATAACTTAATATGTATGCCGCAAGTCCCAATATACTGTTGGTGACAGTTCCAATTCGAGCATAACATAGTTGAATCAATGGTGGGGCCTTGGCCTTTACTTCCACACCATGATTAATTACAATATTTACATATCATGTATATTTAGTGCACTAGGTTTAAAATCGGGGATGTTACATTAACACTTTAAACCAAGTATCTCTTTGTCTCTTAGGATAACCTATGAGATAGCTTGTACAATGGCCTCAATATTTGTTTCGATACTTTGTTGTTCTATTGGTACTATTTCTCTTTCATTTTTGTCTTATTTTCCCTCTCCAAAATCAATTGGTTCTCATTTAAAACATCTATTTTTGTAATAAGGAAACCTCTTTCCTTTTCCCATTGATTTTTATCTCCATTAAGATTCAATAATTTACTTTGCAATCATTCAATTCCTGAGAGAAAAAATCTTTTCCTTTTCTAACTCTGTTAATTCAGAGGCCTAAATTAACTGGGTTGCTGGGATTTTCAATTTCTTCTTAAGTAATTGGATGGTGCTTTCCACCTTTTCTTGTCTCAACTGATTTTCTATTTTAGACACCGTGGATTGCAACTTTGACACCTTTAGAGTAGCCTTCATTAAGTCAGTATAAATTACTTCCCTAGTTTCTTTATGTAAATGGATCATATCGGGTAATGGGATGTCTTTCAGGTTCAATATCATCTCAACAATTCTATTTCTAGTAGCCAGTTCTAGATTCAAGGTATTTCTTGCATGATCTTTAACAGTAACTAATGAAACCTCCTTATTTGAAATATTTCTGACTTCTGAGTACAAGTTCAAGGATTGTTTTGAAGAAATATCCTTATCCTATTTATATTTATCATACATGTCATTTCTAGATTTGAACATGTCACTGGATGCTTCTTGTACTTCTGAAAATTCATATTCTTGGGTTTCAAAGGTTGGGCCTTTGACCTTTTCCTTATTTTCATCCTCAACCATTTCTCCCTCTAATTCACTTTTTTTCCTTTTGGGTGCCTCTGAGTTCAATCTCCATAAATTTTGAGTGATTCCTTTTACTAGTTATTTCCACTTTACTTGGAGTTGTAATTATCATTGTTGTTAGTTTCACTATGGCAGATGGATTCACCTAGAGAGTTTATGTATCCTCCATCTTGAATTGATAATCCATCCAATTAGCCCTTTCATTTAAGACCTCGACCATCTGATGTTCAAATGATTTATTGTTATTTAACTACCTCCTCTGAGAGATAATGTGATGTGGGTCATAATTAATTGGAGTATCCTTCTTAAAATTCATTTCCTGCATAAGACCTTCAACCATAAGGAGTGAAACCTTATTTGTTATGATAAATGGTCCAATTTTCCAAGGAAATTTAATCTCAGAAAATTTCCTAAAATTTATAAAGTGCTCATTTTCTACAATCAACTTCTGCCTAATGAGCTCTAAAGAAAAAATCACATGTGTTAAGAATGATGGTAAGATATATGGTTCATGGACAAAACCATAAACCCTAATTATAGTGTGTTCCTTTAGCAAAAACCAGTCTCCCATTCTTTTGTTTGGAGCAAACTGCAATATTTCCTACATCTATGGCAAAAATCTAAAAATCTTACTCTAAAACATCACTCTATATATCTCTACCATGATTAGGTTCATGTAATTGAAGATGTTATTGTTGATTTATTCAGTAAGTAACATCTTTGGAAATTGCAGATTTTCCTCATTGAGAAACAAAAACATCTGGACCAAATAAGATTGGAAACTAAAATTCCTGGTTGTGTGGAAATTCACCAGTACTCAGAATGGATATTCTCAGGAAAGAATTCACCATATTTAAGACAAGGTGGAAGATGGGATTGTGACTCTCATTGACTCATACTCATTCTAAACAGCAAACTCAGTAACAACTCTGTGATAAATCTATCTGTGTCCAAAACTAAAAATTGACTTAACATGGAAATGACCAGTAGGGATTCTTCTTTAAACAAGATAATATCAAGGGGAAAAGGTTGATTTGTAGGGGACACATAAGTTTTAAAACACTTAGAGAAAATATTTGTTTCTCCTCAATGGTGGCATGTCTGAATTGTTGAATTAGGTCTTCTTCAATGAATTCTTCCTGGTTCAAGGTAAATGACGGCGGGACTTCAAGGGAATCTATGATAATGAGGGAATTTATAGGGAAAATTATTTTAGTCTTAACAGCATCCACTATCACTCTCTCAGAGGAAGAATAATTGGATGCGTACCAGGAAAAAATGTCGAGGAAATTCAGGGCTTGGTCAAGGAAAAAATGATGGAACTGGGACTGATAGACACCGTGTAGGTCATTTCCTTGGTCTTTAATGGGTTTTAATTTATCTTTCAGCTGATAGACTGGACCAAAGGATAAAACAGTGTGGAAAACATCACCATCCCTATCTTTAAATATTTATTCCAGTTTTTGAAATTCCATGGCTTGTGCTTCAATTTCCCCTCCAGTCTCCATTTCAAATAGCAGTTAGTGGGTTAATACGTGGCCTACCTGTATGATTGACAGTTGGAAAGGTATTTTTCTAGATTGGCTTCATCCATGCAGGGACACATTCTTATCCAATGCAAAAAATATAAATGACCTCAAAGACATGCCTCTTTCCTTTATAATATTCCCGCATTGGTGGTTTTGAGATCAAGAAGAGTGGTTTTCTCCTACCACTTTTCTCCCAGCGAGATGATTCTCCACCTGCCATGTGGAAGCCTATAAAAATTCTGCTTGGTTGAGCTTCCTCCATTTCTGGTGCATGTTGCAGGAGCGTAACTCATCTCAACCATAGATATAATCCATCACTCATCTCAGGTCATCAATATTAGACCCTCTTTAACCTCTACCTTTTACATTCCACTGCTCACTGACCTTTTTTCCTTACATGAATCTTCCTCCAACGGATTTCTTAACTACCATATATCTTCCTTACCCTTTATTTCCATCATATATATGGTCTGACCATTAACCTTTCCTCTGATCATCAACTTGATCTTTCTCCTTGCAACTTTTGCTAGTAGATCCCATGCCCACCATTGATCTCTTTGCTCGAAATATCTTAACCGTCAAACTTCTTCAACACATACCACAAGCGCTTTTCATCCATATAGCCACTTTTTAAATGTTATTTCATGGTTTGATGGGAAAAATGAAAAATGACAATATTTATTTTTCCTCCATTCTACCACCCATGGCCACATTAGCAAAGATCCAAAATTTTAATCCTATTATTGGGACTTAAGCCCCTCTTCTCAACTGTAAACCAAATCAATGCTAACACACATGTTTATATTTAGTTGTATTATGAACAATTTACTACAGACTTACATGTGTTTGGTAAGTAGCCTATGGCATTGTACAAAATTCCATTGCTACTTATCTAGATTGAAACTTCTTTGGTGACATATTGGGAGTAATCCAAACTCTTAATAAATGTTATCAAAGAGATGGAAAGAGTATAGAAAGTTATCATATGTATACTGGATATGGATGAATGTTGTAGCATTGGCTAAGATAGTTGCATGACTATGTGACATATACAATTTGTCACCATTAATATGTTTTGGAAATAATGAGATGTTTCTAATCATCCAACTGAATGTGATATGTAGGAAATATCGTGTACAATCACCTATAATAAAATAAGGATGATACTTTTTCTGAAGAACAAGTGGTGACAGTTCAACTAGAAGATTCACTCCAATAAACATACATGAAGATGAACTTGAAGCTCCCAGGGGCAGAAACATCATGGCGGAAGAAAGAGATTCAGAATAATATAAGAATCGTGATATGACCTAAAGAGAGTGGTAGATCCACCACAAGAAATGAAGACCACCTTGGGCATGAGATGTCATTCAATATGAAGAAAATTATGGTGGGACTTCAAACAAAAGTAAGAGGCCTCGTACATAGTCCAGTTATGTGGCACTATTAAGTGACATCATTGATGCAGATCCTTCCAGCTATGAAGAAGTAGCCAAGGAGAAATGGAAGAATACTATGATCAAAGAGTGCAAGTTGATCCTGGGTAGTGATGTCTAGGATGTGGTTTTGAGACTTGAATGGAAGTGTGTAGTGTCTTCCATGTGGATATACAAGATCAAGCATGCAAGAGATGGAAACATCGAGCGATACAAAGAAAGTTTTGTGGTTTCTATTGGAAAGAGGGAGTATACTATTGAATGACATACTCCATTGACCATGCACACTTATAGAGTGAAGTAGAAGTGTATATCGAGTAGATAAACACAGGAGGATTTCCCATGGGATAACGGATACAGTTACATGAGGAGCTTGAAGATCACCTAGAGTGATGAAGATCTTAACCTTTCCTACAAGGTTAAAGATGAAATCCGTAGAGGAAGACAAGCTCATAGATGGGTGAAAGGGGAACTTTTCAACAAAGTCCAAGATAAAGGATCTTGGTATCTAATGATATTTGATGGATACATAGAATATCAGTAACAAAGGAAGATACTTGTCACTCCAGTACAGAATGTTCAGATACATATAATACAAAATGTAGAGCAAGGAGGATGCTTCACTTCAGAGGGAGTGACTGCAAAAGATATACGAGTTCGACATGGTACTACAGGATGGAAAACTTCCTGATGGACTTAGGATTTACCAAGAGTAAAGTGGATTCCAACCTTTACTTTAAGGTTGAAGGAAGAAGACTGGTATATGTCTATGAGCTGATAAGAGAGGACAAACTCATTGTATATCCAAAGAGGAATCTTGCCACTGAGTTCGAGATGAAATCCCTAGGGATGATGCACTAATTCTTAGGCATGGAGGTGTGGTAGAGTGCATATGTGATTTTACTTGGTTAAGGAAAGTATGCAATATGATGGGTTGCAAGGTCACAACCACACCTATGGCATCAAAATTGAAGCTACTATGTGATGGTTCATTAGAGTTGGTTGATTCCACGTTGTATCGTCAGATGATTGATGTGCTTGATTGATGTGCTTGATGAATACGAGACCAGACATATTCTTTGTTGTGAACACACTGAGAAAATTCCTGATAGATCTGACACATGTTCACCTGGTTGCAGCAAATCATGTATTGAGGTACCTGAAGGGTACAGTTGAGTATGGGTTCAAGTATGATGCGAATCAGAAAATTAACCTGCACGGTTATGTTGATTTGATTGGGAGGAAGCACCACTGAGAGGAAGAGAAATTTGGTTTGTTTCTTCATTTTGAGATCTAGTGTGATCTAGTGGTTTAGTAGCAAGCAGTATTGCATGGAGTTGAGTGCAATCGAGGAAGAATATGTTGCAGCTTGCTTGACTAGTTGTGAGGTAGTTGTTGTTTTTTAAATCTACTATTTGATTTGTTTGATCTAACTTTTATTTTTTTGTATAATGTAGAGAGGAGCAGTGGAGCTCGAGTATGTGATACAGATTAAGGCCCCTAGAAAGAGGGCATGATGATTTCTAGCATAGCCAACTGTCAGAGATAAAGGTTGTATTGGTGACATAATCAGTCCTGTAGGTTTTCCTCGGATGTAATAAGTCATAGGTTCACATGTTAGCCTTGGACCTAATAAATATTGATGGCCTCCTATGCTAGAGATGATAGGAGACCATAAGGCACAGATGCATGCGATATCACATGGGAAAAGATACTGGCATAGTATGTAGGTTGCTTGGACATAATTAGTCATGTAGGTTGTCCTCAGATGTAATCAGTCCTAGTGAAGCTCATTGGTTATCCTTGGACATAATCAGTCATGGTACACATTATTTGAAGTGTAAAATATCCTAGCGTAGTATGCAGGTTTCTCAGACATAATCAGTCATGTAGGTTGTCCTCATATGTAATCAGTCCTAGAAAAGCGCGTAGGTTATCCTTGAACATAATCAATCATGGTATAGGTTATCCAAAGTGTAAAAAAAATTGGCGTGGTACGCAGGTTGTTCAGATGTAAAAAGTCCTATGGGTTGTCCCGAGTGTAAAAGGGGTTCTGGTGTTGTATGCAAGTTGCTCAGATGTAATAATTCTAGAAGGTTGCCTGAATAGAAAATATCATGGACGCAGGTTGTTCGAATGTAATAATTCCTTGAGGTTGACCTGGAATGTAAAAGTGCTAGCATGGTATGCAAGTTGTTTTGTCGTAATCAATCCTTCTATGTGTGTATTCCCATGTTGGAAATGATGAGGTCATAAGGCACTTGGTGTGCACCTCGGAAGTTATCACATAGTGGTAGATGCAGGTTGTCTTAGTGATGTGAAATATCCTAGCATGCTCCTATGTTGGTAGAACACAGGTTGACCATAGAGAGGCATAATGCACTTGGTGTGCTCCTAGGAAATTCTTGCATAGTGGAATATGCAGGTTGTCTTGGTGACGTGAAAGATCATGGCATGCTCCTATGTTGGTAGAACACAAGTAGTTTGTGATATGCGTCTAAGTTGTGCTCTGTTTGTTTTTGTGTAGGATAATGATATGATATTGATACGACGAGATGGCGATGGGGACGCATGTGATTGCATTGGAAATGTAATGAATGGTCATGGGTTGTACCTACATGATGTCTTTCTCATGGATATGATGAATACCTAGATGAGTACTAGGCCTACACCCAGCATGAAACAAGGTTAGCTCTATAGAAACTTACTATAATGGATATATTGGAAACGATGAGGACTATGGAAGCAATGATGATGATGACTCAATGACGATGATGTGACCATATGTATTGATGACTATGGTGAGAGAATACCTTCATAGTTAAGAGGGAGTGTTGTTTTTGTCTCATCGAAGGAGGGCCATGATGAATGCCGCATCGACGACACAAAACTTGGAACAAAGTTCTATAATTTTTAGTATGATGTAACCATAGGACTAACTCAAAAGTTACTAGCACAAAGGTTGTTTTGACTGTAGAGGTAAACTCTCAATTTGACTTCCCTTTGAACATCAGGCGGCACAAACGAAGACTTGGTAGCATTGACCAGACAAGGCGGATACCAAGACATAATGCAACGGTAAATGATGCATTATTTGAAAGAATCAAAGGAGTGACATGAATCATGAAAGTGGATCGACTTGGAAGCAAGATGAATACCCAATTGACTGAATGAAATGCAGACAAGTTCCATGCTCAAAGGTGACTACTAACTTCCATTTATTTTCAAAATGAAATAGTTCCCTTCCCTTAATTTTCCCATCATGATTGATGACTGCCTCTTTCATTTTTACGAGTTCAAAGAGGGTAACAAACACTCATTGTATCTTATCCTGAGATAAGTCCATTCTCATATATTTCATGAACTTGAGAAAGGAGGGGTTCTTTCCCAAAAGAGCATCTCTTAGTGTTTAGTTTAACAAATCCATTGAAAGTTAACTTGGTATCGTTCATGTTTAGAGAGTCTGAACAAAAATGAAAGAAGACTCTAAAGGGTCCTTTTTTGTACAATTTAGCCTCTAGGGCCCAAAAAAGTATAAAATCATGCCCGAGAGAACTCTTCCAGTCATGATTAGCTGATGCGCTCCTTTTTAGTATCTAGTCAATCCGAACCGAAAAGGGGTAAACTGCCATCAGAAAGATGACCCTTCTAGTACTTTTACGAGCGTGAATAATATGAGTTCGCTCGTCAATATTTTCACATTTAAGGAGTCCGAAAAGAGTTTAAAGAAGAATCCATTAGGGTTTCTTTTCACGATGAGTGGGTTTAACGAGCTCAAAGAGAAGCAAAAATTACTCAGAACTTACGTACTGGGTTTAAAGAGCACGACCAAGATGTCAAAATTAGTGCTCGTCGACTTTTTCCATTTTATGGAAGTATGAAAAGTAAAAATCAAACTCACCCATAGTTAATACTTTTTACTTTCATCCTTGCAAAAACCTTGTGAAAGATTATTAGTTTTCCAAAAATATTTAAAACTGACTTTCATGAATATAGAAAAGGGCAGTTTTAATAAAATAATTAAAAATATTAAAATAATGCCATAAAACCCTAAAATATCTCATATAAAAGTCAAAGGAATAGTAAAAACATTTCATTTTACTATTTACCAGGTTTGGAGAGCTACTTGGAGCAATTGTGTGCAGATTTTTGGTGAATATTCCAGAGCCATTGCTCGTCCGATTTTCAATCCGCATGTTCCAGGTAGGAGATAAAACCATTCTTAACATTCTTATGGTCGAATTTTTCTTTTCCAAGCATATTTTATGGAGTTGTGGGGGTTTTTACCCAAGGTTAAAAATTGTATCCCGAGTAACGCTCTTCCCCTTTGCGGGAAAGGCGGTGCCCATGGAAAACTATGTTTTTTACGCCTGAACAGGCGGTGGCATTGCTCTGTCCCAAGGAGATAGAAGCGGTGCCACAAAGTGCACCCAAGAGATGAACGGTCTGGCCAAACAAATGCTTTTGATGTATTTTTAAATGTTGGTTATGTGTTCTAATACTCCAATTTTGGGTATTGACAGGTCATCTTAGTCAAAATGGTGGTGTGGAAAGAAGGACAACACAAGTATGATGATTCTAGAGATGGGGCAGATGTCGCTTCTATAGTTGCTTTACGGGGTTTTGGGATCCTAAATATTTTCCATGTCTAAAGCATGAAGTCTCATGTGATACTAGTGGAGTACATATTGAGGATGTGGAATCCTGAGTAGCAATAATTTGACGTGGGTACTCACATTCTTACAGTGGAGGTAGAGGATATCTACTTCCTTATTGGACTATCCAGGTGAGGTGAGCATATCTCACTGACAGGTCCTAGGGGAGGAGATGTCACAACACAAGAACTGATAGATCGCCACTATTTTCCAGGTACTTAGATGTCCGGAAAAAAGATTCCCATCAAGGAGGTGATGGATTTTCCTCTTTGGATGATGCTTTTTACCATGTAGAGGGTTGTAGGGATCCAAGGGCCTCACCAGGATTCCCGATCCCATATGCTTTATGCTTTGGAGGTTATGGAACCCACGGTCTATAAATGGGTCAAGCCTCTACTAAGTGTATTCAAGGATCAACTGACTAAGTGTCGATAGGGGAGTTAAAACAGTTTGGCAATGGGACCATCTTGGAAACCTTCTTCTTTGAGAGGGTGCCCATTCTGAGACCTCAGGTGACTTTTACTGAGTTGAGAGCACGGGACCCTCGCATGTTGTGGTGTGTAGAGATCAAGGCTTACATCGGTGGCAGTGGGGCCAAGGTCAAATATGGGAGCGCTTTCTTCCGTTGGTTGGATGACCAACTTCTCATGGTGGAGGACTACACGTATGCTGGCACTGATTTCAGGGGGACCCTGATATACCCTTACCGGTAGGTCCCTAATGGGTCGATATTGGTAAGAAGACTACTCAAGACTTTGATTATTTTTTCCATTTTTCCATTTTATAATTTTTCTGAATGATGACGAGACCTAATGTTTTCATGTAGATGTTGGAGATGCACAACCTGGGGGATCTTCCGTAATTGACAGGTGAGCGATTTCCCACTTTGTTCATAGAGGGGATGATGAGTTAATTGAGTTAGAGGACAACCTCAACCAGTTAACTCTGAACATTCCAGATGCTTCTATTGATGAGCTCCCTCGGAGGTACCAGACACACATAGCTGAAGTGTCAGGTCGATTCAGCCGCCTGCTACAGAGGGTAGCAAGGGCTATCACATGCTATCATAAGCACCACTAGACGTTCTACATGATGTATACATTGAAAGCTAGCTAGCTTCAGGATTTTGTCCATTTTTGTACATATGAAAGCCATAGTGCTTCGGTTGAGGTCTCATGACCATATTTTGTAAAACACTTTATATATATATATATATATATATATATATATATATATATATACAGACTTATTTACGGTGCTTATATGTGTTCAAATGAAAAATGATATTTACATGAGTTTTTATGTGTCTTTTAATGTTTATTTTATTTTACAATGAACCATGTTTTATTTTATCAAAGTTATGTATGGGTAATATACCAGTATAAAATGTAGTTTTCCAATGAGTCGAAAACCGTGTTATAAGACCTAGGAATGTGCCTATAAGTGATTGATTCAAACAACCTTTGTAATAGACGCACTCTTCGAAAAAGACGAAGGAATGTAGGATTTTTGATGGTATAAATGTGGTTTAAATGACAAACCACTAGTTGTGAGTCCATGAATAATACCAACTCATGAATTTCCCAAGATGCAGCCATGGTCAAAAAACCTATCACTCCTTGATACTCGACGATGTTGTTGGTAGTTGGACCAATACAAACCGCTCTTGAACTGACTAAGTCATGTGTTAGGGAATACAAAACCCAAGCAGCTGAAGCGAGGTTCAAGGTATGATGGAAAGCACCATCAACAAAACCATAAAAATCCATCTGATATGCATAACCAAAACATGGTATAAACAATAGTGACAAAAAACCCAAAACCATATTGAAATGCCAAAAACACACCAAAAGTCAAACAATATACATATATACAAGGTACCACACATAAATGACTTCAAGTATAGTACCTTTTCAGGTACAACCCATTGTGAGGTTTGTCAAAAGGTATCCCATCGTAGTCTACGAGCTTGTAGGCCCCTTTCTCTAAAACTTTACTGAGGATAAAGGGATTGTACCACATAGATTCAAACTTCCCCTTCCCTAGCTTGTCATGTCTCTGATCATAAGTCAGAACCATGTCACCTTCGTTAAAGACACGAGGTTGAACAGACTTATCGTACTGAGCCTTAACACATTTTTTGTGTGCCTCGTTAGCCAAGGAAACATCTCTTCTATTTTCATCAAGGTTTGTCAAGTAAAAAATTCATTCTTCTTCAGTGGAAGTGTTTGGGAGAAGTTCTACTGCAAGTTTGAGCGACGAGATTTGACATTTGATAGGAAGGACAACTTCTACTCCATAAACCAACTAAAAAGGTGTGAAACCAGTTGCTACTTTAACTGAAGTCCTATAATCCCGCAGTGAAGAAAAGAGAGTCAAATGGTAGTTGGATTTATGATCTCCAACCATCCTACACATCATAGTTTTCAAAACTTTGCTAATGGCCTCAACTTGACCATTATCCTGCGGATAATACGGAGTTGAGTTTTCATGGTAGAACACAGGTAGTCTGTGATATGCATTTGAGTTGTGCTCTATGTGTTTTTGTGTAGGATAATGATATGATATTGATACAACGAGATGGCAGTGGGAGACGCAGGTGAATGCATTGGAAATGTAATGAATGGTCATGGGTTGTACCTACATGACAGCTTTCTCATGGATATGATGAATACCTAGATGAGGACTAGGCCTACACCCAGCATGAAACAAGGTTGGATCTGTAGAAACTTCCTATAACGAATATATTGGAAAAGATGAGGACTATGGAAGCAATGACGATGATGACTCAGTGACAATGACGTGACCAGATGTGTTGATGACTATGGTGAGAGAATAACTTCATAGTTAAGAGGGAGTGTTGTTGTAATTGGAAATTTGGAAGATATTTTGATGTATATTATCATTGTACCCCCATAGGTGATGTATTTCCCTCCTTTCAGGATGTCATTATTGTATATGGTCCTTGAGGTACAACCTCCGTTGTAAGTTAGGGAAATAGTCCCCAAAATAAATAAAGGAAAATGTAATGAGTATTCTTAGGTGGTCCATTCCCAAAGAGGTTACCTGACCTACCTAGCTAGTTGAGTAAGTCACTCAATAGAAGGATATAAATAGGGAGGAACCCTTCTTATTTGTCACACACTCATTCACTCTCTCATGTGCATATTATGAGAGAGAGGAAAATGAGGAGGAAGAGAGAGAGTTGCATAAGACATATTGTTCTTGGGTTATTCCATCTTGTGATCTTGTCTTTGTGACATAACTATTTTGAGGAAGTTTGCGGGGCTTTCTCCTTTATGGTTTCCCTGATGAAAATCTACGTGTCTTGTGTATCTTAAGTATCTTTGATATCTTGTTGTGCTTGTTATTCTTTCAGATAAAGATCCTAATTGAATTAACTTAGAAAAACTAATGATTACTTCATGCTACTAATGGATTTAGCACTCTTTAGTTTTTTCTAGTCTTAGTTTTATGTGTCATTGCAGAAGTTAAATTTCAAATCCTATAACCAAGGCCATAGACCTAGGCTATTAGTGAGTTTTTAAAAAGAAAAACTTTCCTAGTTCTTGTATACTTTCGCTCTTTCAAAAATAAAATAAAAAACTTTTCAAGAATGATTCAAAAATATGAATAAATAAGTGCTACTAAAGATATTCGAATTCCTTTGACACACGTTCACACTCTTTCAAAAGAAAATAAATCACTTTCAAGTCTAGGCAATCAATCTTTCATGCAAATTAAACAAAATACCTTTTTGTTTCAAATAAAATGCAATGATTATTCAAATTTTCCCTTTTCAATGAAAATAAAAAATTCAAAACAACTCCTACTAAATGCAAACAACAAAATACAAGTTGATATGCCTCCTTTTTTTGTGAAAATAGATCCCAACACTTTCAACCAGTCTTGCAAGCAAAGTTTGAGAAGAAACTTGTGAAATGGAATCTCTTAGACTGAAACAAGACAAGTAGGTCAACTAGGCTATCAAGTTTTTTTAAGCAAATTCATTTAAAGATAAGGTAAGAAGATATAGAAACAACAAGATTGCGCCACTAGGATTTCACATTCAAGGTTTTACCAACTCAAAATTAAATGAAAAAGAAAACGAAACAAAGACACCTTCAAATGTATTTTAATTTTTATTCAATTCAAAGGCAAACTCACTTATAAACACCACCTAGATTAATAAAAATAGAATACAAAAGACTTTGTTATGCCTAAACAATCCATCCAAAACAAACCTTTCAGTAGAAAGGGGGGATTTTAAGGAAAAGTTGAAAATTTCTCCTCATTCACTCCTATTTAGTGGAAAAAGAGAGAGAATGGCCATGCTTATATCCACAATAGGGTGTAATGATACCCTACCAAATGTGCCTATTCCTACTAGGCCGAGGTGTGAATGGCACCTGGGATATACTAGTTTGAGCAAAAATCAATAAAACTTCAAGTTTTTGAAATGTTCACAATATTTGGATTGTGATTGAACCTTATAGAGACTAAAATGCCCAAAATAGGACCAATAAATCGAGCAACAAGGTCTCTATAGAGGTTGTCTCCCTAGCAGAGCCACCGGCTCTATTGTGTGGAATTTTATCCTATGACTAGGGATGAGGTCACTAACATACCAAGGTAACTGGAAATAGACCTAAGGGATTTATCTACAGGATGATATGACTCGTAAACATATATTAAACACATTACCATACTCTATCAAGCAAGTAAAACATGAAGAAAAGAGAAGGGGGAAGATGGATGTGTGCCTTTTTACAAAGTTTGATCCTAGTTGCTCCCTTAGCACTCTTTGAATCTGCTCCTTGATGCACAAATCCAACCTACAACATAGACAAAGAAACCTTCCCCCAAAGCCTTTGAACATAAATAAAATTTTAAATCATATAAAACATACATTTAACATTAACTACTAAAGCAATGTTTAGTATAATCAAGAAACAATTTTTTAAAGCCAAGAATCCAACATTGGACATGTTTATTTCCAATATCGGCATCATTCCTAAGCGTCGGAACATGATGACTAAGATGAGCATATTACTATTAAACTTTGTTGCTTTTTCATTATCTCTATTCCATCATGTTTAGAGAAACATGCTCTTCCCATCTACTCAGTTCTACCATTTGTGTCACTATTTGGTCCCACGACCATCTTGCCATGCTGTGTCCTATGCATCATCATGTCATAGTCAACTCAAGTTTTGGTGGGTTTTCAATTCTCTCTAAATACATTGTCATGTTGTGGAGTTTGTGTCATTGAGTCCACATAGAAGCATTGGTCATTACCATATCTTGTTAGACCAGAACCGTCATCACATAACCCTTTCGACACATAGTCAATGTTTGAGTAAATTACATCTTGTCAATAACAATTTGTCGATTTCACGTCCATCAATTAATTAGTGGGTTTATTATGTGTCCTTCGTATAATTGAGCCTATATTCATAAAGTAAAAATTATCATCCTAGCAGCTCCTTGTGTGGAAAAATCCATGATCTCTATTTTTAAAATAAAAATTATTCCCCTTTTTGCAAAGCCCATTTATCTCCTTTTTCCCCTTTTGTTTTAAAATGGAATGAAAATTTTACTATCCCTTTTTTTTCATTTCTTTTTACTTTTTTATTTTTTCAAAAATTCCTTAAGTTACTCCCTTTTCATCTTTTCCCTGTCCCCTCCATTGGTATGATCACCAAGTCATAAAGGGGAAAATAAAATGGTTCCTCGTGCTAAGTCACACTTTGAAATGATTTTTTATATATTACAAAACCCTAACGACCATGACTAATGGCAAAGCAAATGAAGGGTTAACAGCTTAAAGACATTATTGGAACATGAAAATGGGCACATAGTAAAAATGAATACCATCGTAGAGAGTTTTTACGTGCCAAAGACGGTGAAGCGTCGAGGACGCGACAATAACAAAACCTACATAAAAGAATCGAGACGCAATGAGAGAGGGAAAATGATATAATGAGGATATGCATACAAATTAGTTGGCAACACGCAAAAAAGAGTGTATGAAGTCACATGGCAATGTTGGTGAGGTAATAATGCAGGCATTAACAAGAGATTGTAGAAATCCGTAGGCCTATTGGATCCATGTAAAGAAAAAATGGGAACATTAATGTAAATGGGTGCAATGACAGGGCCAATTTGGTGTCTCGGTAGTAAAAAACTAATTTGGTGTACTAGCAGTAAAAAGCACAAACGTAGACACTACAAATGCACATGCAAAGAAATACACATGGACGCAAGAGGAAGAAATGTACTCTTGGAATTGGTAGGAGTGGAAGACATGCAATGCTCTCTCTCTAGCTAATATGATTCACAAAAAAGAGTGCAAATGCCAAGGATAATGAAGCTCACAAGGTGGCAGTACGCAGACCAATTGTAGCATATACATACACAAAAAAGCATGCAAGAGTCTGGGTACTAAGTAAGGAAATGATGCAATAAAAAATTCCTAGTCAACCCACATAGGAAAGAAAATTCAAACAAGAGAATGAGAAGGGATCCAAATCACATAGCAGTGAGGGTTTGGCCCCTCAATTTGGTCTATGAATAAACCAGCAAAATGCCCCGACACAACAAACAAACAACAGGAAAATTATACACATTGGAAGGGCCACATTTTTTTAATCCATGAGCTATGTTTTACATGATGCATAGGAAAAATGAGGCCTTGGTTTCCACAAAGGTATGCACCACTTTCACTACCTTTCAATCCTCTACCAATACATAATGTCCAATGTTGAGAGTGCACCTCTAAACACATCATTTCAGAAGGGTCGATGTAGAGTCTTTGTTTTGACACTTTTTGGGAATCTCTAGTGATCATTATTTTGATTATTGTTGGAAGGCGGATTAAGTGCGCAAGGTGCGACGAAAGAGATGTCAACAAATGTCACGACAGATTGCGCAAGGAGAAGTTACCGACAAGCATGGTCAGCTCGGTCGCAAGTAGTTAGACTTTTGGTCCAAGTTAGTTAGATAATAGACTTATGTGGACCTTTTTGTAAATGTGCAAGCCTGTAAATAAGATTAGGAATGTAGTTGATAGCATCAATTCGAAGGAGGATATCATTAGAACAAGAGTTGTATCTTTTTTTCTGTTGCGATCTGTTTTGTAATCTGTGGATGAATGGGCTTGGTCTGAGGCTTTTGATGTTAGATTTTTAACATTAAGCTAGCATATCATTAGGATCTTTAACTGAGAGAACAACAAGCACACCAATCAAACACAAGAGACAATGAACACAGTGTTTTTCCTCGGGGAAACCATAAATGGAGAAAACCCCGCAACTTCCTCAGAGATAGAATCAACACCAAAAGTGAAACCCAAAAACAGTAAGATGATCTCCCAACAGCAGTAACCTCTTTCTTCCTTGCCCGAATGTCTTTCTCTTCCTCAGCTATGCGCTACATCTGAGTGTGAGTGAGTGTGTGATAAATAGAGAGGCTAGCTCTCTATTTATACTAATTCCTGACTTGACTAAACCCAACTAGGGCCGAATTCACTGGGTGAGTCTAATAACCCTAGTGCCCCAGAACTGCGGGGACTTTAACCCTTAGACAATAGGAGGGTTACCCACCTTGACTTGACATGACTTGTTTACATTATAGAAACTCTCGATAGGAACCTCGGGGCATGACATGACTCAAGTACATTACAAATACATCCCGGAATAAACATCAGGTTACAATACATAAGAAATACAAGTGAATACATTCCGAAGTTACAATTACATCAACACTCCCTCTTAACTAGGAAGGTATTCTCTCGACACAATTTATTAGCACAAGTCTTCTTCTATGTATCATCTGGATCATCATCGAGTCTTCGTCATCTTCACCTTCAAGTCATCTCTATCTTCAAGTCACCTTCATCTTCAAGTCATCTTCACCTGGATCTGGATCATCATCACTGGATCTGGATCATCCCTCGATCTGGATCATTTCTGGAGCATCATCTCTGGATCTAGATCATCCCTCGATTTGGATCATCTCTGCTGGATCACAATCACTGGATCATCACGGGTGCTATCTCATGATTCTTCTCGTCACATGAAGTTCTACAGAGCCAGCTCTTTTTCATGCCGGTTGTAGGCCTAGCCTCCATGTAGGTATTCTTCAGCGCTTATATCTGACCCTAAGTTAGAATGGCCCGCCCAACACTTATATCTGATCATGTAGGAACCAATCCTATATTCATATCAGAAAGGCACGCCCAACATTCACATCTGACCATGTGGAAACCAATCCCACAACCCTGTTAGAAAGGCCCAGCACTCACATCTGACCATGAGAGGAACCAATCCAGCATTCATGTCAGAAAGGCTCTGCACTTACATTTAACACATGCAAGGAACCAATCCAACATACATGTTCAAAAAGGCTCTGCACTTAACATACATGCTCGAAAGGGCTCTGCACTTACATTCGACACATACGAGGAACCAATCCAACATACATGCTTGAAAGGGCTCTGCACTTACATTTGACACATGCGACGAACCAATCCAACATACATGCTCGAAAGGGCTTTGCACTTACATTCGACACATGCGAGGAACCAATCCAACATACATGCTCGAAAGGGCTCTGCATGTAATGTCCCCGGTTTCGACCCCGTTTGCATGATGTATATATTGTAATTAATCGTGGTGAGGAGCTCAAGGCAAAAGCCCCACCATCGATTTGGTTGTGTATGTTTCGGCAATAGGGGTAGTTGCCGATGGTATGTCGTGCTATCGGGCATATTATAATTCAGCATCATGTAAACCCGCACATCAATTAAAATAAACCACAACCAGCTACGGTAGTGCAATGTTGAATGAAAAGGGCATGGCTCCAAAGGATAAGGGGTGGGGGATGTCAAACCTGGGTTATGGGGATAAACCCATGCTTTATCACCTTTGTTTTGATTTGTCACCTTTTGTCTCATCCAACCTTGTCAACCTCTTTAATGCTTCAGCTGGTGGTTGGGGAGTTATGGCTGAGTGGCTGAGGGCAATTATTGCTGGAGAAAACGTGGGTAAAGAGGCAAGCAATTCCTCTATCTTCCCCACGACTCCATTCTTCCCATGGTTGGTGGTTTTCACGTTCTGTTGCTCACCCTCACGCACAGGAAGTTCATTCTCACGCAGAGAAGGTTCAGCTTCCTCATTCGCGCACCGTTTGGTTGTCTGCTCGTCCTCCCGATGGCCTGTTGATCTGCGCGTAGAGGTGAGGTTGTTTCCCCTCACGCACAGGCTGGAATCCTCACGCATAAACCGTTGAGGTCGATTTCCTAGGTGAGAGCCGTGCTCACTGTCTCTGTTTTGGGGCTGTTTTTTTCCCCATGTTTTGCTGGCCGTGGTGCTCAAATTCGTTCTGGGCCATTGTGGATTTCCAATCTGTTGATTGAGATTTCCTCTGTCCATGCTTGGAGTTGGCTTTTCCTTGTTCGGGACTGTATAAATTGCCCAGCTGTTACCTGGAAGGATTGTGTATGCTGTGGGCTATGGATTTCTAATCTGTGGGCTGAGTTTCCTTGTTTGGGGCCGTGGATTGCTGTTTTCCATTTGTGGTGTGTTTGTGGCTGCGGAAGCACCCTGATTTGGGTTGCAGCTGAATTGTTTTGGCCACGTTAGGGCCAAAACCCACTCTGAGTTGCCTTGTAGGCTAGAGCTGTGTCTCACCCTTTGTTTGGGATTGTCACCTGTCCTTTTGCTTCTTCACAAGGCTGTGAAGGGATTGTTTTGCTGCTAGTATGTAGTGGATAGTCTTCGGACTATGCTGGCTTGGCTTGTCTGTTGAAAACCTGTGAAACCCAGCTGTGTTGGTTTGCTGTTTGTGTCCCCTTGGCTATGTGGGAGCCTGCAATTGACCCTTATCCTTGGAGGAATCATGCCCAGCTCGGGGGTGGCAGCGTTGCTGAGAGATTGATGAGCAAGCTGGCCTATGGTTGGGTGGAACGTTGCAGCGACGTAGCTGGTTGCGGGCGAGATCTTCATTGAAAGATAAGTGCTGCTGTTACTTCTCCTCTGCAATTTATATACTGTATTATGTGAAATGATGAACATGATGAAGGCTGGAAATGTGTTTGTGTTGCTTCCGCTGTATGATTGAAGAGTTTTGCATCTGTGTATGCTTCTAAGTTTTAAGTCCATCATTGTTTTCTTTTGGTTATGTTCATGGGGCGGTTTTCCCGGTTGTGTTTGATGTGTTGGTCGCGTCCTCTTCGCCGGTCGGAGGCATGGGGACGTGACACTGCACTTACATCTGCACATGCGAGGAACCAATCCAGCATTCATGTCAGAAGGGCTTGCACTCACATCTGATCAAGTAGGAACCAATCCTACAGTCATATTAGAATGGCCCTCAGTGCCAGACCAAGTATTCCTGGTAACTGACCAGGCACCTCCATTCCAAGAATGGCATTCAACGCTTACTTATGATCATGTAGGAACCAATCCTACAGTCACATCATAATGGCTCAGCACTCATATTTGACATGGAAGGAACCAATCCTCTCACCATGACAGAATGACTCAGCCCTTACATCTGACCATGGAAGGAACCAATCTTCTCACCATGTCAGAATGGCTCTAGGTCTCATCATTTCCCCTTTGAGGAAACCTCGATCTGGAGAACACCAAGCTTCTCCTTGAAGTACTCGAACTTCACCCTAGCCAATGGCTTCATCAACACATCAGCTATATGTTCCTCCGTCGCAACATACTGGAGCTTCACTGCTCCCCTCTGCACAATATTCCTGATATAGTGATACTTGATCTCGATATGCTTCGACTTGTCATGGAACACTGGATTCTCCGACAACTTTACGCAACTTTGGTTGTCACAATGTATACAAGTAGCATCCATCTGGAGATCAAATAAATCAGACAGTAGCTTCCTTAGCCATACCGCCTCACAACTAGCTGAACAAGCTATGACATACTCTGCTTCAGTTGTACTCAGTGCCACATAGGATTGCTTCCTGCTAAACCAAGAGATCACACCTGATCCCATACTGAAGCAACACCCTGAAGTGCTCTTCCTATTGCTGGAACTGCCTACCCAATTCGAATCAACATAACCCTCCAAGTTAATCTTATGATTCGCCTCATACTTGAGCCCATAATCAATTGTACCCCTCAAGTACCTCAAAATATGCTTTGTAGCAATCAAGTGAATATGTCTCGGATCTATCAAGAACTGGCTCAAGGTGTTCACAGGAAAGCAAATATCTGGTCTTGTGTTCGTCAGGTACATCAAGGACCCAATCATCTGACGATACATCGTAGCATCAACCACTTCTGATGAAGCATCACTCAACAACTTCAGGTTCAATGCCATAGGTGTGGTCATGGCCTTGCAATCCATCATCACAAACCTCTTCAGGATCTCTATTGCATACTTCCCTTGTCAGAGGGAGATTCCATCCAAATTTAGCCACACCTCCATGCCTAGAAAATAATGCATCATACCCAAGTCCTTCATTTCAAACTCGGCAGCAAGCTTTCTCTTCGTATTAGTAATCAACCCATCCATACCTGTTACAAATAGATCATCTACATACAATAGGAGCATCACTGGGTTGCCATCTTCAACCTTTTAGTAAAGGTTGGAATCTACTTTACTCTTGGTAAAGCCATAACTGGATAGAAAGCTGTCAATTCTGTCGTACCATGTCTTGGGTGCCTGTTTCAAACCGTACAGGGATTTCTTCAATCTACACACATGAGAATCCTTGTCATGTGTCTCAAAACTAAGTGGCTTCTCTACATACACTTCCTCTTCCACTACACCATTCAAGAAAGCAGTCTTGACATCCATTTGGTCTATCTTCCATTTCATCACTGCAGCCAGAGCAAGTACTGATCAGATGGAAGTGTATCTGGCTACAGGTGCAAAGGTTTCTTCATAATCTATTCCTTCTTTCTGTGAGAAGCCACGAGCCATGAATCTTGCCTTATATTTCTCTATGCTACCATTTGCAGCATGCTTGATCTAGTAAATCCATTTGGAAGTTACAACCGACTTCCCTTCTGGTCTTGGGACAACATCCCAAACATCATTCTTCATGATCGATTGATACTCTTCGATCATATCATCCTTCCATTCTTTCCATTCTGCCGCTTCTTCATAATTGGAAGGTTCTTCATTGATAAAGTCAAATGGTAAAGCTACATATTCGGAGCAGGATCTGATTCTCTTTATTTCTTTGTGATTCTCTTCTGGACCCCCATATCTTTTCGCACCTTGGATAGCTTCTCATACCCAAGCAGGTTTCCTCTTGTGAGGATTCTTCTCTTGAGGTGGATCTATAGGTCTTTGTGGTTCTTCAAATTATTGATATTCTTCTTGAGTTTCTTCATTCATGGTTGTATCATGAATTCTGGGTGCTTCTGCTTTGTCAGGTTCTTCAGCAGCTCTCTTTCTGGATTTGTTGTAAGCCGTGTCTTCATCAAATGTTACATCCCTACTGATGTCGATCTTCTTGAATCCTGGGAAGTATATTCTATAAGCTTTCGAGCTTTTAGAGTATCCCACAAATATACCCTTCTTTCCTAAAGGATCTAACTTTGTCCTCTTTTCTTTCAGAATGTGTATGTACACTAGACAGCCGAATATTTTGAGATGGCTGACTTCTAGTTTCTTGCCGGAGAAGACTTCTTTAGGAGTCTTGTTCTCAAGTACTCTGTGTGGAGTACGGTCCTGTACATACACCGTTGTTGTGGCAGCCTCTGCCGATAGATGCATGGGAAGATCTTGATCATGAAGCATTGCTCTTGCAACTTCCATGATAGTTCTATTCTTACTTTCTGCAACCCCATTATGTTGTGGATTATATGGAGTGGATAACTCCCTCTTAATCCCTGATTCTTTGCATAATTCTTTGAATTCATTTGATGTGAATTCTCTGCCATTATCTGATTGAAAGGTCTTGATCTTCTTTTCTGTTTGGTTCTCGATCAAGGCTTTGAATTCCTTGAACTTGCTAAAAAGTGCATCTTTGTTCTTCATGAAGTAAATCCATGTCTTCCTAGAAAAGTCATCAACAAAAGAAACATAGTATACATACCCACTTAGAGAACTTGATGACATTGGTCCACATACATTGGAGTGGATGATTTCCAAGATTCCTTTTGCTTTGATTTCGCTACTTGGAAATGTCTTCTTTGTGTTCTTTCCTTTCGCACATCCTTTGTAGACTCTTTCATGTTTTGCTTGAATTTTTGGAAGACCTTCAACAACTTTGCTTGTAAGTGGTAGTGCTCTGTAGTGCACATGTGCAAGCCTTCTATGCCGAAGTTTATTTGTCTCTACTGTGTCATGGACCAAAGCTTGTTTTGGATGGCCCTTCAATTTGTATAAACCTCCTTCTTGTTCTCCAATCACTATTGCATCATCAATAGTATTTCCTCTTGACCACATGAGGACTTGGCCATCTACAAATGAAACCCTCATGCCTTTTGCATCCAATGCCGATATGGATAGAAGATTCTTCTTTAGTCCTGGTACAAAAAAGACATCCTTCATTTTCATAGACTTTCCAGAGTCTAGCTTGTAGGAGGATTCACCAATACATTTTATGGGATATTGGTAGTCATCCCCAAGTTTCACCTTACGGGGTGAATTATGTTTAGATAGTTTCTCAAAGAATTCCTTGAAACCTGTCATGTGTTTGGAAGCCCCACTGTCAATAAGCCAATCTTTGCTTCCATGAGTGACAGTTCCTGTGAGAGCGGAGATCAGAACATATTCATCTTCACTTGAAGAGTCTTCACTTTCTTGTTTTACTCTCTTTCTAGGAGGATCATCATCCTCAGTAGTGTGAGCATGATGTCTTCTTTTGGAGTTCCTCTTCTTCTTGGATCCATTCTTATTCATGGGATAGTTTCTAGCAAAGTGTCCTATTTCATCGCATGTATAACATCTGATTTTAGATGAACCTTTCTGATGAGAATGCTTACCTTGGTGATGATGCTTTTCCCTTCTTCCTTTCTTAGAGTGTACTGTGAGAGCTTGATCTTCACTTCCCATCTTTTCTTCTCAAGCTGCTATTCGAACTTCTTCTTGTGAACATTCTTCCCATAGTCTACTGAACTTGACTAACTTTTTCCTACCACAGATTCCTTGGATGAAAGAATCCCATGACCTAGGGAGGCCATTCAAAGTTTTCATCACAATTTCTGCATTCTCCACTTCTTCATCTACTGCCTCTAGCTGTTCTTTGATCTGGGAGACCCTTGTGAAGTATGACTGGATGGTCTCCTCATTCTGGATCTTTACATTCTTCAACTGGTTCCTTAGAGTCATCTTCCGATTGATGTTCTTCCCTTCAAACAGTTTGGTTAGGGCATCAAACATAGCTTTAGGTGTCTTGAGGGAGGACACCTGTGGTATGAGGTGATCCTTGATAGAATCAGAAATAATCCTCTTTACCATAACCAACTTATTCTTATGTAAGGCCTTAGCCTCATCTCCCTCTGGAACTGGAACCTCCTCACTGATATAGGAGTCCAACTCATTTTCTTCTAGGACCAAGGAGATCCTATACTTCCAGGCTCGGAAGTTATCACCTCCCTCAAGATTTTCATCAAGCTTGGTATGATGAGACATCTTAACTGAGAACCTCAAATGGAAATACAAAAGATTTAGATCTTACCAGGTCAAGATGTCAGATCTGGATTTGGAGCTGAAATCATGCAGTGTTGGTTCAGGAGCAGATTAGGGTTTTGCTTTTCCGGAGTTCTGTCCAACCAAATGCTTTGATATTGAACCCTAACTTTGATTTTCAGGAGGAGATCAATCCAGGCCTGGGCTCACTAAAAAATTCCACTTCTGTGAAAAGCCCTAATTTTCGGCAGTAGTGTCGGGTCCAAAATTGAAAAACCTCAAAATTGGATTCTCTTTCGACAGAAAGATGCGTCCTAGGGAGGAGAGTTATTCCACCCTTATTTTGCTAAAAATCTGTGGAGAGAGATCCACAAAGTAGGAAGCCCTATTTCCCGCAGCTACACAGTGTCTTCTTCTCAGGTTAGCTTTGATACCATGTTAGATTTTTAACATTAAGCTAGCATATCATTAGGATCTTTAACTGAGAGAACAACAAGCACAACAATCAAACACAAGAGATAATGAACACAATGTTTTTCCTTGAGGAAACCATAAATGGATAAAGCCCCACAACTTCCTCAGAGATAGAATCAGCACCAAAAGTGAAACCCAAAAATAGTAAGATGATCTCCCAACAGCAGTAACCTCTTTCTTCCTTGCCCCAGTGTCTTTCTCTTTCTCAGCTATGTGCTACAACTGAGTGTGAGTGAGTGTGTGATAAATAGAGAGGCTAGCTCTCTATTTATACTAATTCCTGACTTGATTAAACCCAACTAGGGCCAACTTCACTAGGTGAGTTTAATAACCCTAGTGCCTCGGAACTGCGGGGACTTTAACCCTTAGACAATATGATGGTTACTTGTTAGAAAACAGGACCGCAGAGCAATAACAGATATATAGTTAAATCAATAAACAAGATGCAAAACACATTAAAACATTACAGAGAGACACAGATATAACGTGGTTCACCCAAACGATGGGCTACGTCCACAAAGAAATTTTCCAGTCCTTTTATTACAGTCCAGAAAGATGAAGGGATACACCCTACAGCAAAACTGCTACACTTCCTCTTCACGCTCTCACATTCTCTCTTCTAGTACAATACAATACCATATCCAGTCGATTTACAATGTTCTCTTTTATAGGGGAAATACCATGGAAAAAATTATAGGGTTAATCCAATACCATGGGTCCACAATACTGTTGGCCAACACACATCCCAAAAAAAAAAATTCGGGGGTGAACCCCCGTTTTCAAGGGGGCGCTGCCCTCGAACTCCCATGGCTCGGGGGCGCTGCCCCCGAATCCCCGTGACTAGGGGGTGTTTCCTTCGAACCCCCTTTTTCAGGGCGCTGCCCCAAACCCCAAGGCAAGGGGAACGAGTGTACAGTACTCCTGGGTTACAATCACAACTGAATAATATCTCTGGATCTGGAAGATTAGGCTCCACAACCAACAATCTCCCACTTGGAGACTAATCACAACAACTCCACCGCTACTGCACTTGCTAGACCTTGGGCTTGGCAAATTTCTTCTTTTCGCATTCATGCTTTAAGGCCAACAGAAACCGAGTAGGAACTCAGTTTCTCTCTAGTTACTCCCTTTGTCAACATGTCTGCAGGATTCTGGCTAGTGTGAATCTTTTCCAGTTTTAACAGTTCTTCATCTAGAACAAATCTTATGAAGTGGTACTTGAGTTCTATATGTTTAGTCCTCAAATGAAAAGCTGAGTTCTTTGCAAGATGAATGGCACTCTGGCTGTCACTATACAACCTACTATTCTCCTATTTATTACCCAATTCTTCCATGAACCTCTGCAACCAAATCATCTCCTTACTAGCCTCTGTAGCAGCAACATACTCTGCTTCTGTTGTTGAAATTGCAACAATCTGTTGTAGTTTTGAAATCCAACTTACTGTTGTTCCACCTACAGTGAACACATACCCTGTGGTGCTCCTCCTGCTGTCTTTATCACCAGCCATATCTGCATCAACATATCCCTGTAGAACAGTGTCTGAACCTCCAAAACATAATGCATGAGAAGTGGTACCTCTCAAATACCTAAGAATCCACTGTACTGCTATCCAATGCTATTTACCTGGATTATTCATATACCTGCTCATAAATCCCATTACATGTGCAATATTAGGTCTTGTGCACACCATGGCATACATCAAGCTCCCAACTGCTGATGAATAGGGAATCTTGGACATGTAATCTATCTCTTCCTGTGTCTCTGGACACATATGCTTGCTTAGTTTGAAATGGCTTGCCAAAGGTGTGCTGACTGGTTTTGCATTCTGCATTCTCAACCTATGTAACACCTTTTCTATGTACTCACCTTGAGACAATGTCAATTTGTGATTTTTCCTGTCTCTTATTATTCTCATACCAAGGATTTGCTTTGCAGCACCCAAATCCTTCATCGCAAATGATTTAGCTAGTTTTGTTTTGAGCACATTTATATCCTGCATGTTAGACCCTGCAACAAGCATGTCATCCACATACAATAACAATATAATATATCTTCCGTTATCTAGCCTCTTAAAATAAACACATTGGTCAGAATGACATCTATCATAACCTTGTTCTGTCATAAACTTATCAAATTTTAAATACCACTGCCTTGGAGCTTGCTTTAGGCCATACAAGCTCTTCTTCAACTTGCAAACCAAATTCTCCTTCCCTTTGACTTCATACCCTTGTGGCTGCTGAATATAAATCTCTTCCTCCAAATGCCCATGGAGAAAGGCTGTTTTTACATCTAATTGTTCAAGATGCAAATCTTCTACCGCCACTAGACTTAAAATAGTTCTAATTGAATTCATTTTAACAATAGGAGAAAATATTTCATCAAAGTCTATACCTTTCTTTTGTGCAAACCCCTTTACAACAAGTCTAGCCTTGTACCGCTTCTTTCCTCCATCTTCTTCATTCAACCTATAAACCCATTTATTCTGCAATACCCTTTTTTCTGTAGGCAACTTAACCAAATCCCAAGTCTGGTTTCTTACCAATGAGTCCATCTCCTCATCCATGCCTTGCTCCCACTTCTTTCTAGTTTCTACCTGCATTGCTTCTTCAAAACATTCTGGCTCACCAGAATTAGTCATCAATAAATAATCCAGTGAAGGAGAGAATCGCTCAGGGGGTCTACTTAACCTGGTAGACCTTCTTACAGTTGCAAAAGTTTCAGGTACCTGCTGCTGCTCTTGATTTTCTGGTGCTTTTGGAACTTCATTTTCTTTGATTTCATCAAGCACTGTGTACTCTGTGTTTTCCTTTTCTTCTTTCTTTCCCTGCAACTGATCTTTGTACATGACCTTTTCATTGAATACTAGATCTCTACTCCTAATGATTTTGCAATTTTTAAGATCCCATAAGCGATAACCAAAATCATCAACCCCGTATCCAATAAAAGTACATTTCTTGGATTTAGCCTCAAGCTTTGTTCTATCATCTTTATCAATATGGACAAATGCTTCACAACCAAAAGTTCTCAAAAATGAGTATTTTACCTGTTTACCTGTCCATGCCTCCTCTGGAATGCCACCATCCAAGGCGCTTGAAGGCCCTCTGTTTATTAAATAAACAGTAGTGTTTACAGCATCAACCCAAAACTGTAAGGGCAACCCTGCATGCAATCTCATACACCTTGCACACTCCATGATCATTCTGTTCATCCTTTCTGACACACCATTTTCTTGGAGTGTTCCAGGGACTGTCTTCTCTCTGCGAATCCCATTGTGTGAACAGTAACTGTCAAACTACTTGCTGCAGTACTCGCCTCCATTATCAGATCTGAGACATTTCAACCTTTTTCCTGTCTCATTCTTAGCCAAAGCTTTCCACTTCTTAAAAGTATCAAACACATCAGATTTATGTCTAATGCAATAAACCCAAGTTTTTCTAGTTGCATCATCAATAAAAATAACATAATAATGAGAGCCACCAAGAGATTGTACCTGAGCTGGTCCCCATACATCTATATGGACAAGCTCTAACTTTTCACTCATCTTTTTTTTCCCAACCCTAAGAAATCTAACTCTCTTCTGTTTTCCATAAACACAGTTCTCACAAAATTCCAAACTTACCTTCTTCAGATCTGGAAGCAGTTTCCTTGAGTGGAGAATCTGCATCCCCTTCTCACTCATGTGGCCAAGCCTATGATGCCACAACGCTGCACCTGTTTCTGTGGAAGCTACAGAAATAGAATAATCAGTATTATGAGGACATAAATATAATGTACCTATCCTATCTCCTTTTGCAATTACCATTGATCCTTTAGTGACCTTCCACCACGTTTTTCCAAATGTAGACAAACAGTCGCCATCTCACAACTGCCCTGTTGAGATCAGATTTCTTTTCATAGCAGGAATGTGCCTTACATCCTTTAGCAACCAGTCATTTCCATTATTTAGCTTAATCCATACCTTACCCTTTCCAACAATTTTACATGGTTCATCATCCCCCAATAACACATGCCCAAAATCATTTTGAACATAATCATAAAAGAATTTCCTATGGAGTGTAGCATGACATGAAGCCCCTGAATCTACTACCCAGTAATCACTAGTATTATCTAATGCAAGAACCAAAGCATCTTGTAACACATCACCTGCTACATTAGCTTCCTGGGTAGTCTCTTGCTGCCTCTCACCTTTCTTCTTTGGTGCTCTGTAGTCTTTCTTTAGATGTCCTTTCTTACCACAGTTCCAGCACTCTATTTTTCTGAATCTGGACTTGGATATTCCCTTTTTAGACTTGTCACGATTTCCTGGGCTCATTCCTCTCTCATTTTGTCTCCCTCTGCTCTCCATGGTCAACGCATTACCTGATGTCTCACCTGTGCTTTTCCTTCACATTTCCTCGCTAAGAATAACACTAACAACGTCATCAAACTTAAGAGTGTTTGAACTAGGGACAAAGTTACTTACATCCATGACCAAGCTATTCCAACTTTCTGGAAATGAGCACAAGATTAGAAGAGCCCTAACCTCATCATAAAAGTTCACTTTTACAGAACTTAATTGACTAGTAAGTGTATTAAACTAATTTAAATGGTCAGCAACAGATCCACCTTCCAACATCTTCATATTAAATAAACACTTCATTAAAAATACCTTGTTAGAAGCCGAGGTTTTTTCGTAGAGCTTACTCAATGCGCTCATCACACCCTCTGTTGTTTTTTCTTTCGAAATATTGAAGGCCACCGACAAAGCCAGGAATAGTCGTATTGTTCCTAGTACCTTTCTGTCAAGAACCTCCCATTCTTCATCCTTCATAGCTTCCGACTGTTTTTCTTTTCTGCCCAACGGCAGGTACAGATCTTTTTGGTACAGATAGTCCTCCATTTGCATCTTCCATAACTGATAGTTTTGGCTGTTAAATTTCTCGACCTTAAACTTTCCTTCTTTCGCCATTGCTCCCACTCGAACCAAGAACCCTTATTTCTTGTGAGTTTACCAACCAAATAGACCTTTTGGCTCTGATACCAATTGTTAGAAAACAGGACTGCAGAGCAATAACAGATATACAGTTAAATCAATAAACAAGATGCAAAACACATTAAAACATTACAGAGAGACACAGATATAATGTGGTTCACCCAAACGATGGGCTACGTCCACAAAAAAATTTTCTAGTCCTTTTATTACAGTCCAGAAATATGAAGGGATACACCCTGCGGCAAAACCGCTGCACTTCCTCTTCACGCTCTCATAGTCTCTCTTCCAGTACAATACAATACCATATCCAATTGATTTACAATGCTCTCTTTTATAGGGGAAATACCATGGGAAAAATTCTAGGGTTAACCCAATACCATGGGTCCACAATACTGTTGGCCAACACACATCCCAAAAAAAAAAATTCAGGGGCAAACCCCCATTTTCTCGGCAACCCCCTTTTTCGGGGCGCTGCCCCGAACCCCAAGGAAGGGGGAAGGAGTGTACAGTACTCCTGGGTTACAATCACAACTGAATAATATCTATGGATCTGGAAGATTAGGCTCCACAACCAACATTACCCACCTTGACTTGACATGACTTGTTTACATTATAGAAACTCTCGATAGGAACCTCAGGGCATGACATGACTCAAGTACATTACAAATACATCTCAGAATAAAAATCGGGTTACAATACATAAGAAATACAAGTGAATACATTCCGAAGTTACAATTACATCAACATTTGACCAGCGGGATGTATTTTGATTTTCGAAGATTAATATGAGATGAGAATTGTGGAGAACTTTATCTTGTGTTAATGAATAATGTGATTTGTGAATGATGCATATTGCGATCTGCCTATGTCTGAAATTATGGTGTATTTTTATATCTGATGATGAAAATTCTTTATGTGGTTCATTGGTTTTTACATGTCAACATCTTTATCAAGTTAATATGAATCATGAATTTTTGCGATATTAGAGTCTGCTGCAAATGACATTCAAATGTTATGTTAGAATCTCCTAGATCTGCGAATTGTATTGCGACAGAAAGACTAAGTGCACAAGTCCTCTTCTTTACTGTGGAAACTTTGTTCCTGTAGCCTTCCCTCAAACATCTCAGGTGAGACTGCATCTACTCCGCAGGTGTTGCTGGACAGGGTAAAACATGTTCGGGCTGGTGTTTAGGGAGAATAATTCAAAGGGAGTCAACAACGAGTGAACCCCTGTCGAGAGGAGTGTGTCAAAAAATGGTTCTGTTGTCGAGACCATAGTGTGATTAAGAAGAGGATATGTTGTGGCATCCGACTAAACCAGAGATTCAGGGCTGGTTTAATCAAAGGGCCCGAGAATTCATAGCAAAGGAAAACTAGAAATCCAGATTTTCCGTAGAAGAGTGGTTGGGAAGGTATATCTACTCTGATATTCACGAAATTTTCTTTTTTGAATTCCCGATAATCTTGTATGAGTGGTTGGCACAATGGAACTTCCAGAAAAGGAACTTCTAAGGAGGTGAACCTACTTAGTGGGCCCTTGAACTGATTCAACGACTGAAAAGGGTCAACAACAAGGAATTAAGAGCTTTTGAAGTGTAGATCAATAACAATATGGAAGGATATATCACTGAGTTTGTTGTCGACATAGTCAAATCCTATAGCGACAGGGAGAGGGAATTCTTCGAGGGACCCAGAGGAAGGTTACTATTTTCATTACAACTGTGGATTAAGATGCTCATATGCAAAAAGGGTATATTGAAGATGAACTCTGACAAGTAGAACTCTGGTGTGCAGAGGTTACGAGTACTGCGAAGATGAGGGTTGGATGGAATGATATGGGGTAGATGGATGAAAGTTACGACAATAATTTGAGGGAATTCGAGGAAGAGTGTGGTCTTATGCGAAGTGGGGTAAGGTTCCAGAAAGAGAAGAGGCGGAGGACTAAGGAGAGTCATGTTGCGACTGGAACAAGAAACTGCGAGAGGAGACCACAAGGGACTAAGCGACCCTACAATAACAAAGGAGATGACTAGGCTACACCCGAGGCCGAGGAAGGACCAACCCAAAGCAACAACATATGTCACGTCCCCTCAATTTGACCATTAAAAGTGTTGACCATGTTGAAGTTCCTAGGGGCTCAAATTGACATTAATTATTCTTCTTAGGACAAATTTTGCTAATAATTATTTCTAGGCCTATATTTAATTTTATTTCATACTTTTTATTTAATTATGCAATTTAATGATGTGGAAATAAGCTTTCGATGTCAAGAGGGCGCATTGGGGGCAAGTCAAATTGCCTTAGTGAAAAATAAGAAACTCTATGACAAAAGCAGTTAAGGAAATAACGGGAAATTGCCTAAAAGTAGCAGAAAAGTAGACAGAGGTAAAAGAAATAAAGTTTTGCAAAGGGAGGGTAAATTTTCCTCTTAGAGAACTCATAAAAGCTACAAGGACAAAAGCAGGAAAGTTTTGGGATGGAAAGCACAGTTTCCTTATGGAGAATCAGTCTTAAAAGCCAGGAAAAGAAGGAAGTTGTCATAAACAAAAGGAACATTGTTTTGAAAAAGGAGGGCACAGTTTCTAAATATGAGGAATGAGTTGGACATGGAAACAATTCCACATGGTCCTACATTCCATATTTCCCAAGGAGGGCGCTTATGTGGCTAGGGTTAAGGAACCCAAGGGGTTGACTTGCTCTCACAGGTTACCATTAGCCTCCACTTTCCAAACATGTCATCCAGAAGGATATTAAATGAGAATTCAATCCCATTGCTTCATTTTGGTTGTTGTTTATGTTGATCTATGCTTATGTGAGCATTCCTTTTGAGTGTTGTGCCTTAGACTATTGGGAGATGAGCCCCTACCTTCCCTTCCCCTCTCCTTCCATCCTATTCTCTTCTATTGCAGGTATGTAGTGATATATTTAAGCCATTGAAGTATTCTCAGATATATTTTCAGCCTCCATCACGTTCAGGTCAAGCTCCAGTGAAGCCCATGCTTCACCTATGCTCTCAACCCTTTGTTGGTCATGTTTCGGGCCTCCTGCCCATCATTTTGGAGTCTCCTTTGTAATTTTCAGTATATTATATTATTTATAATGTGTAACAGAATATAAATCTATGATTTATATTTATCAGGTCTAAATAACTCTATCCAAAAAAATTCTACCTTCAGTTCCACCTAAAAAGCTTGTTTTATCACTGTATGGGGGAAAATTGATGAATCTGAGTGCAATAAGAAATAAGAAAGGTTGTGGGAATGATTGGAGATATTTTATATGTTCATTGAAGTTTTATTCATATATTTTATAATTCATATGTATTTCATAAATCAATCTTCTACGAATTAACTGCTTTATTTTAGACCCTAGGGAGAATGCTAGTTTTAAATGACTAGTCTTGTAGTTTTTGATGTAAAATGAGTTATGTTCACTTAAATAGAGCCCTGTAAGTTACTATGGGTAAAATACAGACTCAAATTCCCATATATCACTCTAGGACATTTTTTTGTTGGGGTCGTACTGCATTTTTGTATCCTCCACTGCGCAAGGTTTCACTAGGCCAAAATTGCCAAAAAACCCCAAGTTCTTCCAAAACTCTTCAGAAATTTCCAGAATTGCTACAAAGTGTACAAATTTTTTTATTATGTTATATGAATTCTTGAACAACCCTTTGCAAGTTTCCAAAATCCCCTAGTTGAAAAAGGCTGAACTACTCTTCCTAGTTTCACGGTTTGACTGCCCCGAAGTGTGGAAGTAGGTTTCCGCATAGCGGATTATGAAACCTAAATGGAACTATACATAAATGTGTTATGGAAGAGTAAATTATATTTCTAAAATATATTTTATTGCTTCCCCCTACTCACTCCTCTTGTCTACAAAATTTCCCAGTAAAACCATGATTTGCCCAGTCCGAAGAGGACTTGGGACATTACAGAATTAGACAGTGTTTAGGTCTGCATAGAAAACTTGGGACATTACAGTGGTATCAGAGCATGGTACTCCATAAATTCTCTTGATATTATTCAATGGGTCCAAAATACAATTCCGATACCAAAAGAAATATTCTTGAAGAGGAGGAAGTAGAATCTGTGGATATGGGAGATTCCATGAAGAAAGGGATGAGAAATATGAATTCAAGAATTTTGTTTAGAACATGTTGAAAGATATAAAATAAATTTCAACTAACATCATACAGTCTGGTCAAGAGAACAGAGAATTCTTATCCAAACAACTGGGAGTGAAAGATGGAGAAGGGAGCAACATTGGCTCCCAATGTGAAGAAAGAAAGGTCACAGGTGGGGCTATTTTTTCCAGGACTAGACCTCAGAATAGGCCACTTGAGTATAGAGATGAACCAAAATTGCAGCCATGATATACCATACCCAAATTTGTAGAAACCCCTAAAGAATACCATGAAGACCAGGACTAAACTATTGCTACATGGGAGGAGAAGTTTTCTGTTTACCAATCATTGAGTGAAGAGTGCAAAAGGGCTCTACCATTCCGATATTTCTGTGAAACTCAATTTAGGGGGAAAAAAAGAGGGGCTGGAAGGCATCCATATCAGAATTATGAATTAAAGAATGCCATTGGGAAAATCATTTTTCCATATTTTGATGGCACTTCCAATTATTAAATTGAGCACATAGATCCATAAACAAACACACAACTCACAAAATAGATTACACAATTTACTTAGTAATTGAAGAATGAAACAGTTCAAAAATGGCTTGGAGCTGTGAATGCTTTCATTAATCGAAAAATTAATTAGATAATAATTAAAATGAATTACAATGGCTTTAATAGCCACATGAAATTCGAATCCACATGAGGAAATTCGAATTGATAGACTCTACTTGACTGTAGGTAACTAAGACCTTATCTAAATCACTATCGGAGGACTCAATAGTTAACTAACCTTGTCTAAACCATAACCAGAGTTCATCGGAGCTCTAAAACACAACTCAAGTGTTACATTCAGTGTTGACTAAGGCTAACTGAATGTGGTAGGTGAGAAATGTGCCCCTCCTGAGTGCAGTCATGTAAACCTAGTGCTAACTAAATGTAGAGGACTAGAACTAAATGTAACTGACTCCTAACTTAGCTTGACTAGCCATCAACTGAACTGAACTAACCTTGGTTGGTTTCGGCACTCCCAGTGACTCCTAAATTGTAGGGATTGGTCTAGGAGGCTTTTAAACTGATGCAATTAAGTGCAATCAGTGGCAGTAAGCCTCAATTGGTGTTCCCCACACTTTAGTAACTAAAACATGTGCCCCAATTAGGCCAAGTGGACCCAATGGTGCTAATGACTAAAAATAGACTGGATGGACTCCCGATTTAGACATGACTCCTGATTTAGACACATGACCAAATTGGACAAGGGAGGATTAACAATCCTAACACCCCCCCTGAATGCTTGCTAACTTGGACAATATGTGGGCCCTAGTAACTAAGACCATAGGTCACCTATTACATCAAGTAAAATAAAGTAACTACTTAATACAAGGAGCTGGGGCAAAAACCACATGGGAAAAAATCCCCCCCTTTATCTAAGCCGGTAGAATTGGGTCTCAAGTTTGGAAAACTTGAAAATATTTTGCTGCAATCTTCATCTCTGTGAGGTAGCGAAGCAACATGCATGGTGTGTTGCGCACAGGTATTTTGGGGCCTAGCATGTAGAATTCTCCTTCTTCTCAAAAAATGATGATGGAAGGAAGGAGGAATGTAAGCTTTGTCCCTTGTTGAATGAATAGGTGTATGATCATATCCATTATTATGAATGTAGTGAGACTGATCCCTTTCCATATAGAATCTTACAGGGAGTATATTGCATCTCTCTGAAGGAGGTAAGATTGCATGGCATAGCACAAGGGTCTTTCCTTTCTGAGTGTTAGGTGAGTTTCTAGTCATCTTCCTAGCTTCTAGTTTGGAAGTAGGGATTGAATATAGATCCAAGTCACCCAAATATCAATCTCATAAACTGATAAATATGGATTTTCAATACTAGTAGAAGCTGTAAGAGAAGTAGAGGCAATGATTTTACCTTCCCTTGCAAGTGGCTACTGAGAGTGCACTGGTTCTGAAGGAGGCATGAAATGTGAGAACTCATATGATTTTGAAGCATGATTTGCAATACCCTTTGCTATGATTCTCCCAGTAGAGATATCTGTGATCTCCACTGAGTCAGGACCAAAGATCACTAGCTTTGGAGATCCAATATGGGTCATCTGATAGACAGATAACATGTTTGAAGCTAGGGAGGGAACAAATAGCACATCTTTGAACCTTCCATGTTCAAGCTTGATAGATACCTTCCATTTTTTTTAGACTTTATTGTTATTTCCCATATGAATACTAGGACCATCAAAGGACTGAAAAGAAGAGAATGATTCTCTAGATGCAACCATATGGTTGGAAGCTCCAGAATCAATGAGGAATACATGTGTTGATGTGTAGCAAGCCTTCAGTACATGGAATTTCCTTTGGTATTATTCATCTTCTTCTTCTTCATATTCATCCTTCCTTGCACTAGTAGGTACATAAATGTTATGTTTCTTAAAAATAAGATCCATTTCATCAAGTTGTCTTCTCATACAGGTGTCATACAGGAGCTTTCTGAATGAAAGCCCCTTCCACAGTAAGAGCAGAGGACCTTTCCTTTGCCATTCTTCTTGCTTCTCTTCAAACCTGAAGGCTCTTTTGACTACTCTTTCTTCACAGGAGACTCATATCTTTGCTTCCCTTTTTCATTCACTACCTTATCTCCTCTTGCAACCAAAGCTAGATCATTGGAAGATTGAATGATCCCCATTTGGATCAACTTATCATTCTCAAAAATAAGAGATTGGATGAAGGCATTAAGAGTGGGAATCTTCCAATTTGGAGTAGTGAGCCTTACTATTTGAAAGGTGGATACAAAGACTGAGTAGTCTGCATTGAGCTTTGTGATAATGGCAAGGATGAGCTGATCTTCATCCTTCTCCACTATGCATTGCTTCAACTTATATATTAGGTTCTTGAACTTTGTGAAAAATTCATTCAGTGATTCGAAGTTGGATGGATTAAGAGTGATCAAATCATTTTCTAGCTAATGGATCCTCATCTCATCCTGCTTATCAAATAAGGAGGCAAGCTTGTCCCAGACCTCCTTGGGAGTCTTCAATCCTTGGATGTGGAATCGAAGATCACTAGAGATTGAGGAGAGAAAGTGTCCATGGGCTTCATCAATTTGGTTCCAGTAATTTTCTTTATCATTATCTAAAGATGGCATTGCATCTATTTCTTCTATGAGTCTAAAGAGCTGCTTGGTGTGTAGCATTACCACCATGTCTTCCTTCCACTGGTGATAGTTGAAGGGAGTGACAAGCTCTACTGGATGATCCATTTTGAATGCAGTAAGAAGGACCGAACTGCTGTAACGAATATAGTGAGAAGAAAGAGCTGCTTGTAGAGAATGCTGTAAGAAAAGCTGATAACCTGTCACACAATCAAACATACAAAGTAAGGTCGACAGTCTGCACTTTTTGGAATTTCCTAACTTGGGATATTAAGTGGTAAATTCTCCGCCTCTGGTGTAGTACTGGAAGTAGCAATTTGCTAAAAAAAAATGATCTAGCTGGAGATATGAGGTGGAGAGGTGTCTTGTCTGCTGAGGCTCTGATACCATATTAAATTGATCACATAGATCTGTAGACAAACACACAACTCACAAAATAGATCACAAAATTTATTCAGCAATTGGAGAATGAAACAATGCAAAAATGGCTTGCAGCTGTGAATGCTTTCATTAATAAATAAAGTAATCAGATAATAATTACAATGAAGTACAATGGCTTTAATAGCCACATGAAATTCGAATCCACATGAGGAATTCGAATTGATAGACTCTACTTGACTATAGGTAACTAATACCTTGTCTAAATCACTATCGGAGGACTCAATAGTTAACTGACCTTGTCCAAACCATAACCGGAGTTCATCGGAGCTCTAAAACACAACTCAAGTGTTACATTCAGTGTTGACTAAGGCTAACTAACTGTGGTAGGTGAGAAATGTGCCCCTCTTGAGTGCAATCATGTAAACCTAGCACTAACTGAATGTAGAGGACTAAAACTGAATGTAACTGACTCCTAACTTAGCTTGACTAGTCATCAACTGAACTGAACTGACCTTGGTTGGTTTTGTCACTCCCAGTGGCTCCTAAATTGTAGGGTTTGGTCTAGGAGGCTCCTAAATTGATGCAATTAAGTGCAATAAGTGGCAGTAAGACTCAATTAGTGTTCCCCACACTTTAGTAACTGAAACATGTGCCCCAATTAGGCCAAGTGGACCCAATGGTGCTAATGACTAAAAATAGACTGGATGGACTCCCGATTTATACATGACTCCTGATTTAGACATATGAACAAATTTGACAAGGGAGGATTAATAATCCTAACACCAATTGCTTAGTGAGCTCTTGGATTCAGAAAATGGATACATATTTTCAGCCAAATCCTATGGCATAAATGGATGCCATCAAGCTGGAATCCCTACATATTTATGGGGAGGCCATTGAATGGTGGTTTCATGGCAGGAAAACATTAGGCCATGATCAAGAAGTCACCTACGAGGAGTTCAATAGTAAATTGACAAAAATATTTGACCAGAGAGATCCTAATATCTCTTTCCGGGATTTGGCACACATAAGACAAGTTGGAACTCAAGAAGAATACATCTCAGAGTTCCAAAAGGTGGTTGTAATGGTCACTAACATATCAGAATCAAGGCTGATCATTTTGTTTATAGAAGGACTGGATGAACCATTGAAGGGGTTGGTGAAGGCCTACCGACCTACCATTTTGCAGGAAGCTATGAGCAGGAATAGAGACCTGTAGGATGAAATTATGAGGACCAAGTATCCTCCCATACCTCCCATGCCTCATAAATTTCAGAATAAAAAATCTCTTGTGAGAAACTTTCATGCCCCTGGAAAGAAACATTACTTCTATAAGGACCAGGATGAATTGAGAAGGAAGAAGCTTTGTTTTTTCTGCCAAGAACTGTGGGCTCCTGATCACAAATGTGTGAAGGGAAAAGCACACTATATTGAAGTGTTTTCTAAAAGTGATGAAGAAGTGGTAGAAGAAGCTGAGATGGCTGATGGGGAGTATGAAACAACTGAAGAAGAGGAGCAATGCCATCAAACCAACAGCAAAATTGCAGTACTTAGTGGAGTGCCCCGGTTCCATACTTTAAGGATGAAAGGAGTTCTGCAAGGGAAGAACATTATATTTCTTGTTGATGTGGGCGCCACCCATAATTTTATTGTTTCATCCCTAATGGAGAGGAGAAAAATACCTACTGAGCCCTTTGAAGGATTCACTATGGTCATTCTCGATAACCATACCATGGACTGCAACTGATGCATCCCAGATCTATAAGTAAACATCGGTGACTATACTCTGAAAGACAACTTTTATGTTATCAATGTGGCAGACACCAACATGGTGTTGGGAGTATATTGGTCGTAATCTATTGGAGAGCACTCTATGAACTACTAGATACCACAAATGAGTTTCAAGGATGTTGAAGGAAAACCAGTGGTATTGAAAGGTATAAATACTTATCCTAGCCAAGTAATTTCTGCAAGAAGTATGAGATATGTTATGAGACATGGAGACATTGAATAGTTTGTTGAATGCCAAATCACCACCGAGGGAAAAAATGCCAAAGTTTCCTCCCATCCCAAAGATATAAAAAAATTGTTGCAGAAGCATAAGATGGTTTTTGAAGACCTTCAATATAGCAGGCCACCAGACCGGAGCATTGAACACAGGATTGAGTTGGAAACTGGTACACTTCCAATCAAAATCTACCCCTATAAGCATCCAAAGAGATTCAAGGATGAAATCGAGAAGGAAATCAAGGAGCTCCTGGAGTTGGGCCTCATAAGACCAAGTTCCAGTCCTTTTGCTTCTTCGGTGGTTCTGGTGAAGAAGAAGGATGGGACACTCAAGATGTGCATAGATTACCGAGATTTGAACAAGAAGAAAATAAAGAACCGGTACCCAATTCCCCGAATTGATGAGCTGATGGATGAGCTGCATGGAGCCAATTTTTTCTCCAAAATAGATCTCTGGTCGGGGTACCATCAAATCAGATTGAGGGAGGAAGACATACAAAAGACATCCTTCTGTTGTCACTTTGGCCACTTCGAGTTTCTGGTCATGCCATTTGGATTGACTAATGCACCAGCAACCTTCCAATCATGCATGAACAAGGTATTCAACAAATAGTTCTATAAGTATGTCCTTGTGTTTTTTGATGATATTCTGATCTATAGTATGACATGGGAGGAGAATTTGCACCACTTGGAGGACGTACTCACTATGCTTGCAGATATGTCATTTTTTGCCAAGATGTCTAAGTGTGAGTTTTGCATGACAAAACTGTTGTATCTTGGCCATGTGATATGCCAAGAAGGGCTCAAGGTAGATCCCAAAAAAATAAAGGCCATATTGGAATGGGCCAGCCCAAGGAACCTCACTGAGCTGAGATGCTTCATTGGCCTTTGTAACTACTACCACATATTTGTCAAAGGATACTCTCGGTACACTGCACCCTTGACAGATTTGACTAAGAAGGGTGCATTTAGTTGGAGTGAGGAGGCTAAAAAATATTTTAAGAAAATGAAAGAGATAATGAGGAATTGTCTAGTACTTCCCTTTCCTGATTTTTCTAAGCCTTTTGTGTTGGAATGTGATGCCTCTGGGGTATGCATTGGAGCTGTCCTAATGCAAGATAGGAATCCTATTGCATTTGAGAGAAGAAAATTGCAGCCACATGAAAGGATGTATTCCATATATGATAAGGAGATGTTGGCCTTCATGCATGCCTTGGACAAATTCAGACAGCACTTGGTGCGAGTTAAATTCATTGTGAAGACTGATCACAACAGTCTTAGACACTTCCTTACCCAAAAGGAACTCAATGACAGGAAACAAATATGGGTGAGTAAAGTTCAATATTTTGATTTTGACATTGAGTATAAAAAGGGAAAAATGAATTTTGTGGCTGATGCACTCTCCCGTAAGCCCACATTCTCTTTGCTACAAATATGTAATGAATGGAAGATCTAGTTGGCTACTAAATACTCTAAAGATCAGTTTTCTTGTGAAGTTTCAGATGGGGTGAACCAGAATGAAGAGTACAAATTTCATGATGACCTCATCTATTACAAAACATAATTTTCTTAGTGCTAGGATCTGCACTAAAGAGGCCCTATTTTAGGAGTTGCACATGTTGCACCAATGGCTGATCACCCTAGTTTTCTGAAGACTTACCGTAAGGTAAGGGAGAGATTTACTTGGAAAGGTATTAAAGATGATGTTCTCATGTATGTGAAGGAATGTTCTGCATGTCAGCAGAACAAAGTTGAGCACTCACACCGTATTGGACTCCTCCAGTACCTTCCTATTCTGTATAAAAAATGGGAAAGTGTATCCATGGACTTTATCACGAGGCTGCCAAAGTAACAAGAGAAAGACAATATTTTTGTGGTGGTTGACAAGTTGAAAAAATATGCACATTTTTTTGCAGTATTATCCACTATTTCAACTAGTGAGGTTGTTTCTCTATTCTTTAGGGATGTTTTCAGACTGCATGGATTGCCAAAGATTATAATCAGTGACAGATATAGTAAATTCACTAGTGCTTTTTGGAAGACATTGTTTGGTCTAGTTGAAACAAATCTGAACATGAGTACAAGCCATCACCCCCATACACATGGGAAGTCAAGAGGGTGAACCTTTGTAACTATGTTACAGGACAACAAGGAGCTTGGGAAACTTGGATCCACTTGGGAGAGTTTTGTTACAACAACACATTTCATCTTTTTATCAGAATGAGTCCCTTTATGGCCTTATATGGGTATGAAGCTCCAAATTTTGTAGAATTAATATTTGGAGACTGTAAGGCAAAAAAAGCTAAATATTGGTTGCAGGACAACCAAGACATTTTAAGGGCACTAAAAGACAATCTACAGATGGCACATAACCAACAAAATATTTTTGCAGATAAGCATAAAGTAGGTAGAGTGTTCCAAGTGGGAGACTTAGTGTATCTAAGGTTGCAACCTTATAGATAGTCTTCCTTGAAGAAGAAAGGGGTAGAAAAACTTCAACCTAGATTTTATGGACCCTACACTGGATTATCTGAAAAGTTGGTGAAGTAGCCTATGAGTTTGATTTTCCAACAAACAACAAAATCCATAATGTTTTTCATGTTTCTTGTCTGAATAAGGAAGTTAGGAAATAGATAGTGGTTTCTGAAGAACTTCCACCTATGGATGATGAAGGAAATTTTGTCTTAGTACCATAGAAAGTGATGATGGGCAGAGAAAGGAAATTAAGAAACAGAACAATCAAGGAATACTTGATACAGTGGAAAGGATTGCCCAGTGAAGATGCCACTTGGGAGGGTGAGCAGATCTTATAGCACCCTACTTTGCTTCTGCTTGAGGACAAGCAGATTTGGGAGGGGAGGGTTGTCATGTCCCTTCAATTTGACCATGCTGAAGTTCTTAGGGGCTCAAATTGGCATTATTATTCTTCCTAGGACAAATTTTGCTAATAATTATTTTGAGGCATGTATTTAATTTTATTTCATCCTTTTTATTTAATTATGCAATTTAATGATGTGGACATAACCTTTCCATGTCAGGAGGGTGCATTGGGGGCAAGTCAACTTGCCTTGGTGAAAAATAAGAAACTCCATGACAAAAGCAGTTAAGGAAATAAAGGGAAATTGCCTAAAAGTAGAAAAAAAGAAGACAGAGGTAAAATCAGGAAAGTTTTGCAAAGGGAGGGTGAATTTGCCTCTTAGAGAACTCAGAAAATCTATAAGGAAAAAAGCAAGAAAGTTTTGCGAAGGAAAGCATAGTTTCCTTATGGAGAATCAGTCTTAGAAGCCAGGAAAAACAAGAAGCTGTCATAAAAAAAAAGCAACATATTTTTTACTAAGGAGGGTGCAGTTCCTAAATATGAGGGATGAGTTGGACATGGAAACAATTCCACATGGTCCTACATTCCATATTTCCCAAGGAGGGCACTTATGTGGCTAGGGTTAGGGAACCCAAGGGGTTGACTTGCTCTCACAGGTCACCATTGGCCTCCACTTGCTAAACATACCATCCAAAAGGATATTAAAGTAGAATTAGAGCCCATTGCTTCAGTTTGGTTGTTGTGTATGTTGAGCTATGCTTATGTCAGCATTCCTTCTGAGTGATGTGCCTTAGACTATTTGGAGATGAGCCCCAACCTTCCCTTCCCCTCTCCTTCCATCCTATTCTCTTCTATTGCAGGTATGGAGTGATAGATGGAAGCCATTGAAGTATTCTAAAATATATTGGAAGCCTCCATCACGTTCAGGTTGAGCTTCAGTGAATCCCATGCTTCACCTATGCTCTCAGCCCTTTGTTGGTCATGTTCTGGGCCTCCTGCCCATGATTTTGGAGTCTCCTTTGTAATGGTCAGTATAGTATATTATTTATGATGTGTAACAGAATATAAATCTGTGATTTATATTTATAAGGTCTAAATAACTCTGTACATAAAAATTCTACCTTCAGTTTCGCCTAAAAATCTTGTTTTATCACTGTATGGGGGAAAATTGATGAATCTGAGTGCAATAAGAAATAAGAAAGGTTGTGGGAATTATTGGAGAGATTTTATATGTTAATTGAAGTATTATTAATCTCTTTTATACTTCATATTTATTTTATAAATCAATATGCTATGAATTAACTGCTTTATTTTAGACCCTAGCTAGAATGCTAGTTTTAAATGACTAGTCTTGCAGTTTTTGATGTAAAATGAGTTCTGTTCACTCAAATAGATCCTTGTAAGTTATTGTGGGTCATTTAAACACAAAAAATCTCATACATAACTCCATAACATTTTTTTTTTGATATGTACTTCCTTTTTGGATCCTTCACTGCGCAGGGTTTCACTAGGCCAAAACTGCCAAAAAACCCCAAGCTCTTCCAAAACTCCTCAGAACTTTCTAGAACTTCTACAAACTGTAAAAAACAATTTTTTATGTTATATTAATTATTTAACAACCCTATTCAATTTTCCAAAATACCCTGGTTGAAAAAGGTTGAACTACTCTTCTTAGTTTCACGGTTTGATTGCCCTGAAGCGTGGAAGTAGGTTTCCGCATAGCGGATTATGAAAACTAAATAGAACCAGATATAAATGTGTTAGGGAAGATTAAATTATATGTCTGAAATATATTTTATTGCTTCACCCTTTTCTCTCCTCTTGTCTACGAAATTTCCCAGTAAAACCCCTAATTTTCCCAGTCCGAAGAGGCTTTGAGTGGTTTAATTCAAAAATCAGAAATTGAAATTGAAATTATAGAATTATGCAGTATTTAGGTATGCATACTATACTTGGGACATTTAACATACCTACACCTTTTTGCATTGGGCTACATTCAGAAAGAAACACCAGATCATCTCAAGACTGCCATGTGTGTCACCACCGGAGTAATAGAAGTAGATCAACAAACACCGGAAAAATACCTAGAATGTAGGGTGATGATGTAAAAAAAAAATTGTTCCATCAGAATGGTACTGAATATCCTGAGAAGTTTTGGTTTCTCTATGAATCAGTATGGGTTTTCAAGCAAGTCCAAGATGAATACAGTAATAAGGGACAACTTGTGACAACTTTTCGAGGTCATGCATTAGATTGTACATGAAGTTCATGCAGGTACCAACAGGACATCAACATAAGACTCCGACGTAGGTTAGAACTGGGTTAATCGTATAGTTTAAAAATCCCAAATTGGAGTCGCAATATATTACTAAGCTGAAGGAGATCAAGCAATATCTGAATGAATTCGTATGGGATTTCGATCAGCGATTCAAAACACTAATGGACAAAGTTATCTTTGGAATGAGCGATGTGCAATATAGAGTGGTTTATGGCAGCTTTGGTGCCACACATTCACATGCCACTAATGTAGCATAATATTGTGTCACAAACATAGACCTTGGAAATTGTGATGAAATTGGAAGCTTCACCAGTTGAAGAAACAAGATTCGGCATGAACCATATCCAATCACAACTGGAAACCCTTACTATTCAGCTGCAAGATATCAAAATGGGAAAGGATATCTGTGAAGAGGTATGGTGCACTCGATGTTGTACAGAAGGAAATCACAAGGATCAATGTCTATATTTCCATGAATATTTGCAAGTTGGAGCCCCGAATCCACTAAGTCAAGGAGGGTTTCTATGGTGTCGAATTTGTTAGACTAGAGGACATTGGTATAAGGAATATGTATATCTCTAAAAGTTTGTGTCAAAGCCAGCAAGTCTATTTTGCAATTTTTTTCGGTCAGTTGGCCATGACAAAAAAATAATGTAGAGCATATGGCTTACTCTAGGAAATAACCATGGATACATACTTCATGAAAGGTTACGAACATCGACCAGTAGAAAGACTACAGGCACAGCAGCAACCAAAGTTCACACAACAACAACTACAAATCGCTCCATAGAAACCACCGTACAACCAGATGCAATACAACCATCAACAACCACAATATGCTCAACAACAGTTTGCTCAACCACATCCTAATAAACAATAGTATCCGCCACAAGGAGGATTTAGAGGAGGATTTCTTGGAGGTCACACTGGAGGCTTCGATTGTGGAGGTTCTATGGAACGAGGTCGCAGACTAGTCATGTGTTACAATTGCATAGTTTTGGGACATTACCAGCAATACTGTCTAAATATACAGCCTCAATGTAACTATTGCAGTGTTGCAGATCACACTATCGAAGACTATCCATAGTTTATTGTGAAGTGGCAAGCTAAGAACCAACCGCAACAACAGCCACAACCGAACCAGAATACGAACTAGAACCAGAATGTGAACCAAAATTAAAATCAAGGACCAACTATTGGAAATATATCGGTGGAACCCAGGACTCAGCCCACAGATGTTAGAGTTATCACTCAAGGAGGAGCGACGACGGGAGACAATGGATCCCTACCAAACATTTGATTCACAGTTCGAAAGAAGGTCCAATTTGAAGTCGACACAGAGAAGGAAACTGTCATCGACACAAGAGAAATCCTGAACAGGAATATGGGTAAGTTTCCCATCTGTGAAATGCCACCTACTTTTGATTCAATAGATGGGTTAGGATCATGATGGAAGGTTGGAACACTGAAAAATTTCATATAAATTTGTTTGTCACTAGCAAAAGATCCATATGCATTAGCAAAAATTGTGAGGTTGTTGAACCGATAGGAGAAGGGGCGACATGGACACAATGTGAATTTGTTATGCAAGAAGAAAATAGGAAGGGAAATGAGGATGGACTCCCAGGTCGGAGAATATGATGTCGACTCAATCATCTTGTATTTAGGATCCGATGTCAACATTTTGACAAAGCAAACATGGGAAAGGTTGGGAAAACCGCAGTTGGTATGGTCCCCTGTACAATTGCGGTTAGAAAATCAAGCTAGTGTATCGCCAATTGGTTGAGTACCTCACTTACTTGTCGAAGTATAAGGACTGAAGACATATGCATATTTCAATGCCATTGAGATAGTTGAAAATAGTACCTCATATCCCTCACTTTTGGGGATTGTTTGGGAAATTGACAATATGGTGGTGATCAACTTTAAGAAGAGAGTGATGACATTCGAAAATCGTGACATGCGTGTCATTGCACCGTTGGATCACTCTGAAGGGCGAAGATATGTTGAAATGATAAAAGTTGAATTTGTGCGAGGATGGGATAGTTCCTACAACATCTCTGAATACTACATCCATCCCACCGTAGATAGGGATCTAGGTTGGTGCAGTTCTAGCTCCGCATCCTTGAAATATGACGATGCATTAGAAACTAGAAAAATCGATTACATGAAGTATCAATCAGGAAATGTGGGAGGATCACCCAATCATTGCATTGGGTTGAAATGAAAGCTGTCAAAATTCCAACATATAAAGGACTACCTAATTTGGTTGGGTTTATTGATGAATCTGAAGAGAAAGTATCTGAACCGCAATGGCTATTAGTGCTGGATAATGCACTTAAGGCTACTTTGACAAGATGGTGGGATACACATAAGGATTCAATAGGAAAATGGAAATGATTTCGCAGACTAATGGAAGTTTGATTCGGAGAGGCAGAGCAGTATCTGGGAAAGAAATATGATAGAAGGTACAATCCCAATGATCATTTGGTCGCACGTAAGAATGCATGGGTATTGAAGGATAAGGAGGAATGGGTACATGCATTTTTTCATACGTTGGATGAAATAACAAGGCGATGGTATGTCTTTGTAGAGCTGCAAAGGGAAATCATGACATGGGAAGAATTTTTAATCAGCTTCACCCATACCTTCAGCTTTGCAAGTGTGGATCCGGCTATACATAGCGCACTACACCACATCCATAACATTGTGTTGGAGGTTGTTCCAATGACATTTACGATGGAATCACATGATATACCATCAACATAGTTGATGATGGAATGCTATAATGTGATAGGGAATCCAAATGATGGGGATGATACATGCAATATCAACATCGCAGAATCAAAAGGTAGTCGGGATATCGCAGTGACAAAAACACCAGTGGATAAAGTCCAAAAACCGCTCAAGACATGCAAGGTCAATATTGGGATGACGGAGGACCCGAAATTCGCCAATGTCAGATATTACTGGGATGAGGAAACTATGGAAACTATCATTGATCTACTACTTGAATTCCAGGACTTGTTTCCAACAAATTTTGTTGATATGAAAGGGATTTCAGATGACTTGGGAGAAAATAAAATTCTCTTAAGTCGGATGCAAAACTAGTGAAACAATGTCCTTATCGATTCAATCCTGATATAAGGAGCGAGTGAAGGTTGAGCTCGATAGGATGCTAGATGCTGGAATCATTGAACCTATGGCAGAGTCAGAATGGATCAATATGATGGTTGCTAAAGATAAGAAGATGGGAGAAATCCATATCTGTGTCGACCTTTAGAAGTTAAATGATGCATGTCTGCATGATCCATTCCCAACACCATTTACAGATGAAGTATTAGAAGGAGTCATAGGACAAGAGGTGTATTCATTTATAGCTGGGTTTTCCATCTACCACCAAATCAAAATTGCAAAGGAAGATCAACATAAGACCACTTTCGTCCACATCCGCAACATTGTGTTGGAGGTTGTTCCAATGACATTTTTGATGGAATCACATGATATACCATCAACCTAGTTGATGATGGAATGCTATAATGTGACGGGTGATCCAGATGATGGGGATGATACACAATATCAACATCACAGAATCAAAAGGTAGTCAGGATATCACAGCACCAAAAACACCACTGGATAAAGTCCAAAAACCACTCAAGACATGCAAGGTCAATATTGGGACGACTGAGGACCCAAAGTTCACCAATGTCAGAGATTACTGGGATGAGGAAACTATGGAAAAGATCATTGATCTACTGCGTGAAGTCCAGGACTTGTTTCCAACAAAGTTTGCCGATATGAAAGGGATTTCAGATGAATTGGGACAAATTAAAATTCTCTTAAGTCGGATGCAAATCCAGTGAAGAAACATCCTTATCGATTGAATCCATGATATATGGAGCGAGTGAAGGTTAAGTTCGACATGATGTTGGATGCTGGCATCATCAAACCCGTGGAAGAGTCAAAATGGATCAGTATGATGGTTTTTAAATATTAGAAGATGGGAGAAATCAATATCTATGTTGAAATTTAGAAGTTAAATGATGCGTGTCTGCATCATCCGTTCCCAATACCATTTAAAGATGAAGTATTAGAAGGAGTCAGAGGAAAAGAGGTGTATTTGTTTACAGATGGGTTTTTTGTTTACCACCAGATCAAAATTCCAAAGGAAGATTAACATAATACCACTTCCATCATAGAATGGGATTGTTTTTAGTATACTATGATGTCGTTTACTCTCAATAATTCCCCTGCAATCTTCTCGTGAATAGTTGTCACTGCATTTAAGGAATTTACTCAGAAATTATTGGTTGTCTACATGGACGATTGGATGGTCTACGAGCTAATCAAATACCAAATTGCGAACCTTCGACTAATTTTGGAAAGATGTCGACAACTCCATATTTCAATAAATTTGAGGAAGTGTATATTTTGTGCTCCATTTGGGATTTTGTTGGGACATATTGTTTGCAAGGAAGGTATGTTGGCCGATCCTGCCAAAATCGCGATAATTTTTTATCTATCAGCACCAATGACAGTGAAGTAGTTAATGGAAATGTTGGGTCACACCGGATATTACCGCAAGTTTATAAGAGGCTACGCAGAGATTACAACACCAATGGAGAAACTATTGAAGAAAGATGTGAAGTTCGAGTGGAAGGATGAATGTTATAAGAGTCTCGATATTCTCAAACAAAATATGGTCGAAGCACCGATACTAGTGTTCCTATACTAGACAAAGGAATTTCATGTCCATGTCGACACTTCATCTGTCACATTAGGAGTAATTCTGGCGTAGCCAGGGGAAGGAGTGATTGATCACCCAATCTCATTTGCAAATCGAAAGTTGTATCTTGCAGAAAGGAACTACACAACGACGGAAAGGGAAGGTTTGATGATGTTCTACACTCTACAAAATTTATGACACTATCTATTGGGAGGAAATTTCAAAATGTTTACAGGTCATTTTGTGCTAAAGTACCTGGTGAATAATCTTGTGTTGGGGGGGGATATATTGATGGTTGTTACTTTTCCAGGAATTGGATTTCGAGATCATTGTAAATCCAGGAAGGTTGAATCCAGGACCTGATAATTTGTCAATAATAGAGTCAGGTAAGGAGCTAAGAAACATTGAGGATGGTCTACCTGATGCGTCATTGTTCAATATCAAGATGCTCGATGACCATTACAAACAAATTATTCAGTTTTTTATGAGGGTAAATTCCCCAAAAGGTTTCACCACTAGTCAGAAGAAACAACTAGTCATAAAAGATGTGTATTTTTAGCTCATCGCAAGAAAATTATACAAGATGGGGTTGGACGAGATTTTGCATTGCTATGTTCTACCGCATGAGCATGAGAGGATATTGGCTGAGGTGCATGCTGGAATCATAGGAGGACATTATGGGGGACGTGAAACTTCTATAAATACACTCCAAGTTGGCTTATGGTGGACGACAATGCACAATGATGCTGCAGGCTATGAAAAAAGTTGTGACATTTGTCAAAGGACAAGGAAGTCATCACGATGCGATGAGATTCCATTAGTACCCCAGGTTACACTACAACAATTTGATAAATGGACAGTGGATTTTTTGGGACCCATCAATCATCTAAGAAAATGAATAGGTGCAAGATATATCATCATGGAAATAGACTACTTAATGAGATGGGAAGAAGAAACACGTGTGACGGTTTTTACTGCTGCGACAGTTGTGAGCTTCCTCTTTGACAATATCGTCACTCGATTCGGCTGTCCCAAAATATTTTTGAGTGACCAAGGGAGCCACTTCGTAAATCACATGATTAGTGGGATGATGGAGGAATTTCAAATCCATCATAAGAAGAGTACACCATATCACCCATAGGAGAATGGAACTATCGAGGCATTCAACAAAGTATTAGAACATGCATTAACAAAGGTATGTAACACTAACCGTGATGATTGGGATTTAAAAATTCTTGTGATATTATCGGCCTACCAAACTACATGCAAATGGTTGAAAAGGAAAATTCCATTCAAGCTAGTCTATGGCCAAGAAGTAGTCATGTTGATGGATTATATTGTTCTCAGGTTGCACATAGCTGCATCAATCAACATAAGTGATGACAGAGTGATAGAGGAAAGGCTGATGTAGTTGTTACAATTTGAGGAAGATAGATTCATCACAGGTGGAAAAATATCGACAAAAGGAATGCCACAAGTGTAATATTAAAGATAAGTACTTCCAACATGGTAAGATAGTTATCTTATATGACATCAAGTTTGCAAAGCACCTAGGTAAGTTGAAAATGTGTTGGTTAGGACCGTATGTGATTCATTTCATCACCAACATAGGTGTGGTGTAATTAAAGAAATTAAATGATACATTACTACCAAAGCTAGTAAATGGAAGCTGACTAAAACCCTATTAGGATATCCAGGTGCGACACCATGACTGAAAAGGCGCGCAATAAAAATAAAAAATAAAAAAATGATGATGATGTGCAAGTCAAACTAGGGAGTAAGGAAATTGCAAGAGAAACAATCCCTAGATATGAAACAAAGCGCAAATTGCAGGAGGAAGGGATATCAGTGACATCATACCAAGGGTGATGTAGTCAAATCGGGAAATTAATGCAACAATTAAAACTAAAGGGTGACGATGCAAGTGGACGAGACACACAATTATGAGGGAGTAGACTATTGGATTTGTAGAATCGGTGGCATATTTGGTCGATCATTGGAGGATTTTTCCATGATGTTCAAAATCATTCGCACAAGCGACCTCAAGGTTATAAGAATCGACAAGGGAGGGTTGTTTTGCACTATTGTACTAGTTGAGAGCATAAGTAAGCGTAGAGGCAAGTGTAGGAAATCAGTGTTGAGAGTGAGAGAGATAGCTTAGTAGAGATGGACCAAATAATTTTGAGTGTTAGTACACATAGATCTCTGCCACCGAGTACTCCAATTGTAGAAGAGGCACTAGATCTCCACGGAGTTTTACCGCAGATTTCAAGGAAGAAGTAGGGTGAAAATTTCCCCAAATATCCATAGAGAAGGATTAAATTGAATCAGAGTGCAACCAGAGTAGAAGAGGTAGAGGCAGAGGCCGAGGTTGGCCCATCATCTATGGGAGGAAAGGACTCTACCACATGAAAAGCACTAGTAGTCGATGGTATTCCAGGATATGTACCACCAAGGAAGGCATGTGCACCAACAGTTCGATTCTCAAAGAATTAGCGCTACAATATTAAGATGTCGACGACACCTAAGGGTGTCCATGTTACCATGAACATCATACCATTCTTGATGAAATTAACATATAACGACCATGACATTATGGATTATCCATAATGTACTATAGAACCATATGAACAACAACCGCAAGGAGAAGGAGGTATGGTCCCAAGAGTACCGACACAATGGCCTTTGGGTTTGTAGTGATCGAGATTGTTGGAAATTACCTATATGCCACATTTCGTCCAATAAATGGAATTGAATTCTTGTTTCAAGCAACTTCTATCATGTTTCCATGGTGGATGCCTTTGGTTGGACACCAAGGTGCCGGTGATGGTCAACCAAATTTCCCAAATCACAGGACTACCGAAGGTAGGAGCTGATCCATCGCAGTATTTCTGTGGAAAAGATAATGACAAAAGGCTGGCCACTAAGATAAAAGAGAAGTACAACATTGTTCAGGGAAAGAGGGAATATGTCATCCGGACCATCAATGACAAGCCTGTCAGAGTCGCATCGAAGCTCCTAGTAGTAAAAATTGTGAGGAAAAACAGAACCAATCAATGCATGTCAGGGGTTCTTGCATGCAAATTAATGGATGAAGAGTTAGATACTATCATACATGAGTGGTCGGTGAAATGGAAGGTTCTGGTCCATATCTATGAGCTATCGAAAACTAAGGATGGGTCACCACCTATTATTCCAGCAAAGCAGGAGCAAGAACACACCAAAGGTTCAGAAAAAGAGTCACAAGCAGAGTCGTCAACTGCTCTGACGTATTCATAGCTAAAAGACAAGTGGAATAAGGGTTAACAAAGAGAATATTTGAGAAATGGGAAGCAAGTAGCATACCACATATGGAAGGGGGTCAATTAAGTTGACTACTGGTCGCAATTACCAGTGTGACCATTGAAATTTAAGCCAAAGTAAAAAAAATTTAACAACGTTGTTTCAAGAAGTTAAGGGATTGATACAATCCCTGACAAATGTAATTCTGGAGAAGGTGTCACAGAATGATGTGCGAAAAAGGGAAGCAAAGATAAGTACTGGAAAAATGGTGTGGCTTATGCAGATCCCACCCCACACACTCACTACAAGAAATGAAAATTTCGATGAAACCATGCGAAAATTTGATGTGATTAGTATCGAAATAAATGAGTTTCCAATGCATGAATTAGCACGATTACATAAGGTGGAAAGCTAAGCAATCACAGACCGAGAGGAGATTGTACATGACCATCTAGTCAAATCATGGGAGCAGATTGTGCAGGCTAAAGTAGAGATGGCACAGATGAAGACATCATAGGAAGCAATCATTGGAGAAAGGACAAAAGAATATGATGATCGACAGTGATTGGAATGGGCCATCTCCATCACCTATAAGGAAATTTCAGATATTACACCAGAAATGTTCGTGGAAGAAAAGATATTGCGTCTAGGGAAAATAGTCACTAATCTAAAGAAGGAAAATGAAGAGCTACAAGAACGAGTGATGCCAAGCACACCTCCAGAGATGATAACGGTGCACGAAAGAAGAATCGATGCAGTGGCTACATAGATTGAAGAGATTGGGAAGATAGCTAACTCTATTATAGAAGCGGCGACAGAATTCTAGACCAACATCATCCAAGATGAGTAGCTACAACAACTTGGAGCACAACTTAGTGAAACCGAGGCATAATTGATGGCTTTGCAGGGATCCCTTAAGACAATTCCATCGATTGTGCAAATGTCCGAGGCTGTGAAGCTACAAACATTACAGAAATGAGTGAACAAAGCGAGGGAAAGGCACCAGTGGAGGATAGTGTAGCTAGACAAATTTTAGGAGGACGCAGAGAAGCTAGCATGTAAAGCACTGGACGATCTCGCACACACCAAGGATGCATGCAAAATGGTATAGCATTTGTCGGATGAACACATAGCTGAGTAAGACGTTGAAGAGTGTGCAACACTAAGTGCAACAGTCAAAGATGAAGTCAACCAACTTCAGACGACACATGACAGGTTCAAAAACCAATTGAATGAACCTACTGTATCCAGTTGACTTGGCGTGAGGATGAGCCACAATTTTGTGTTGGGGATTGTTGGAAGGAGGATCAAGTGTGCAAGGTGCGATAAAGGAGATTTTGACAAGTGTCACGACAAATTGCACAAGGAGAAGTTATCGATAAGCATGGTCAGTTCAGTCGTAAGTAGTTAGACTTTTGGTCCAGGTTAGATAATAAACTTATGTGGACCTTTTTTTGTAAAGGTACAAGTCTATAAATAAGATTAGGAATGTAGTTGATAGCATCAATTCAAAGGAGGAGATCTTTATATCAAGATTTGTATCTTTTTTTCTGTTGCGATCTGTTTTGTAATATGTAGATGAATGGGCTTGGTCTGCGAGTTTCGACCAACGAGATGTATTTTGATTTTTTAATATTAATATGAGATGAGCATTGCAGAGAATTTTGTCTTGTGTTAATGAATAATGAAATCTATGAATCATGCATATTGCGATCTGTGAATGATGCGATCTATCTATGTCTAGAATTATGGTGTCTTTTTATATATGATGATGCGAAGTATTTATGTGGTTCATGGGTTTTTACATGCCGACATCTTTATCAAGTTAATATGAATCGTGAATGTTTATGACATTAGAATCTGCTGTGAATGATGTTCAAATGTTATGTTAGAATCTCTTATATCTACGAATTGTATTGCGATAGAAATACCAAGTGTGCAAGTCCTCTTCTTTACTGGGGAAACTTGGTTCCTGTTGTTGTTCAGGGAAATTCCACCTTATGACCTAAGGGTCTGGGTTCACCAACATATTAAAATTAAACTTGCATATATTTCAACTATCCGAGAATTTGAGAGAGAAATAGGGAAGAAAGTTAGTGCACCTTGTTTATGAAGGTTGTTCCTAGCTTTCTCCTTCAATTCAAAAGCTCCAACAACTTTTAGGGATATTCACACCTGCCCAGGAGATAGACACCTTCCTGCAATATCTTATATGTTATATAAGATATTAATGAAATATTATGTTTGTAATAAGACAACAAGATAATTCATGATTCATAACACATATGAATATTAGTTCATCAATTTGGAAGAAAGTCTCTCTTTATTGATAAGTAGTGATGAATGAATACAACCAGTATATGATACAAGTCCTCCTCTTCTAGCCAAGGAACCAAGTTCTACTATTCCAAATATCCAAGGGTATTCCTCCAGCATAATCTTTCTCTCTTAATATGTCTTCTTGGCCTCAACCCCTACCCTCTATTTATACTTGATGAATGAGAGGAGTTAAGAAGGTTTATATGGTTGAGGAAGTTGGGAATTTTATGATTACAAGCCCAGCTATCCTTAACTAAACTTGTTTTTAGTTTTTAATGTTTGGCTTAGAGTAGTAGTGACTATTAATACTGGCAAGTAACGAGTGACTCACAAATTTTATAAAGGAAACCCACGAATGCAAAGTGTGATCATGTAATCGTGGGTTTTATATATGGCTACTCATGAATGGATCGGTTGATGTTTTCATAGTTTTGAGAGTTTGAAAAATCTGAAGAAGACTCTAAGGGGGTTCTTTTTTCGTACAATTTAGTCTCCTAAAATAGGGTTACCCATGTAAAGGAGGCCCTATCCACGGAAGAATAATTATGTGTATGAGATAAAAGTGGTTATACACCATAGTCCATGGATAAAAAAGTGATCCTAGGGTTAAGCATAGGATAAGGTGTGAGTGCAAAGTTTGCAATGAGGACTAAATCCTACCCTATATGCGACGAAAATCAACTTTTCAATCATCTGGGACCTATTGCAGCTAGTAAATGACCATGGTATTAGTTTAGATATCAAAAATTTACTTTAAACTATACAAAGTGGGTAAAATTTTTAGATTTTTACTATCAATAACTCAAAATAAAAAATAAACATACCATTTGGAATTTTTAACCATATTTGGTAATTTTATCTCCAAACTTCAACTAATCATAGCGGACAATCCAGTGGATTGAATTCGAATCCGCAAGTTGCAAGTTGGTGCTCTCTCCCTCCTCTTTCATTTAGTCCAATCCAATTTTGTTTTTGATGATCAATTAGGAGGTTTTATGCCTGCCCTAAAGGAATTTGGGGTACTCATGGGTAGCTTTCATTAGACCTGCAAGTGAGACTTTTAACCACGAGTAGCATTCATTAGACCCGTGAGTGCGAATTTTAACTGCAGATTTCCTACATTGCAACCTGGGAGTGATTCGCACTGTGCCTAAAGGACAATTGTGAATACTACGAAACCTCAAGTTTTAAAAAAAATGATAAATGAAAATGATTTTTGATGGTTTTTGATGAAGGATATGGTTCTTTGGTAGGAAATCATGGTGTTGGAATGGAGAGAATGAGATAATGAATACATGGATCAAGATGCCACTTCTTTGCAATATTTGCAAAGATGCAGTCTTTTAAATTTCTATTGTACTTCAAATATGCATGCCCAAGTCGACCTTTTGGAGACCTTGGTGAGCTATTGGGATCACGAGCTTGGGATCTTTGACCTCTAAGGAAATACCTTGGATTTGACAGTAGAAGACATTTACTTCACCACAGGACTATCTTGCAGGGCAACACCTGTGAAGATGGAGGGCACCGGCCAAGGCGGTGACACACTCAGCATGAAAGACTATGTCAATACCTATTGCTTTCCCAGGACACAAAAATTAGAGACACAAGTATCAATTTCATAGATTACCAGCTTTCCACTAAAGGTCATGGTAAGTATAGTTGCTAAAGTTGTAGGGTCATTCACGCTACACTTAGAAACATGGACCCATATGCGTGTAGAGATAGAGTGCATGTGGGGTGCATTGTTTGACTGGTGATCAGGATTATTCCTAGTTATGAAGAAACAAATTTTTGACTGCAGGAGGGGTCAAAAGAAGAACTTCGGATATGCTAGTATACTAGTTGTGTTCTTCTTTGAGAGGGTTCATGCCCTCAGTCCCGCAGTGACTTTACCTCCATGCCCACCTCGTAAGCCTAGACTCATGCGATGGGGAGATATTTTCCTCCGACGGGGTGGAGGTGGTGCGATCCAGAGTGGTTATGAGGATGACTTCTACTGCTAGTGGAGTAGGCAGGTTCCTTCTCTTGAGCAGTTCCCCTATGCTGGATTATATTTCTGTGGATATCCATAACTCATCCTCCCTCCTGGAGGAGCATGGGGGGAGATAGATATAGCTTTTTATCTTTTCATTATTTAATTTTTGTACTCTTTGGGAAGGATGGTATCTCGCACTCAACTGGTGTGACTGCTTCCACCCCATGAACAAGTTGGAAAGGTGAGAAACTAGTAGCATTTTAAACATTAGTCTGGTATGCCCAAAGTGCAGGGTACAACATGATATGCCAATTTGACCTGCTTGTGTTGATAGTGCGCTTCAAAATGGTTTTCAAGGTCTTATTAACCGCCTCTACTTGTCCATTATCCTGAGGGTAAAAGGATGATGAATGATCTTGAATTGTATAAATAATATCTCCAATTATATGAGTAAATATGCTAAGAATAAGCACAAGAAATAGATGTTTCTACTAAGATAATTCTCACAAGCATACACAGGAAAAATAGAGAGAAGAAAAGAGACTGAATCGCATGAATGAATAGATGAATATTGGAGTGTATACTTCCATTAATTAATGATTAATCATATTGTACATAAATAGTACATCCCTCATAGGAAAAATTGAGTTGTATGGAGACAACTCATAAAGCTCAAAAAGGTAGACTTACCAAATATGATAAACCCCCATAGGTGGCTAAAGCACTTCCGAAATCAGTCAAGGACCTCACGACTTAGAAAAATCATGAGTGATTTGTCAAGAGTGATGGATAAACATGTTAATCCTGGAAAATGGAGAGAATCTCATGGAGGATGGGTTGGCAACAAAATATACCACTTTCCTAGTTAACTAGCTTTACCTTATCCACCGAAAAGGAGGATAAAATAAGAATAACGAAGAATCTATAGAAAAGTGCAGTTACCAATTATGGATTTCCATAAAGTGGTCAATATCAACCCAGAATAAAAAATAAAGAATTCATGGGGTATAGATGGCATGTGTTGACTTTAAGGTGCAAGTGGATGCCAACTAATTAGCTAGTGGGTAGGAATTTAATCAAATAATGATTAAATATTTTATCGTAAGTTACGAGTAGGTTTAATAATATTCCAACACCCCCCTTTAAGTCTAAGTTTATGATGGTGTGTCAAAAATATAGAATCATATGGATGCATATAGGGCCCAACAACAAGGCTATGGCCACCCTTTAACAATTATTCATGTCCAAAAAGATGAGGAAAGAGGAAAAACCACATGGGGAAAATCCTCCCTCAAGAAAGGAAAAGGAAAAAAAATTGAAAAAATATGTCTTCAAAATATATTTATCTTCACTTGAATGATCTGAATGAATTGCTTCTGTATGGAATACTTTATGAATAAATCGTGAACTTCATGATCATGCACTAGAGTGTAGAAACTGTAAGAAGGAAGAGGAGAGACTCCTTGTATCTCATCAATTGATGAAGTAGGAGAATTAAATGAATGCTTATTGTTGCTGTAAATATCTGATATACAAAAATTATCTGAAATGGAAAATATATATGTGCATACTCCTTCCCAAAGAGTACAAAAATTAAGACAATTTATTACACACTCAATTCCCTGAATAGCTGTAAAATTCTGATGTGAAATCACATGTCATTCTTCCAATATGATGTAGCACCTTCCAAGATCTAATATCAATATTATAAAACTATTTATATCATAATAATTAGCACATGGGATAGAAAATACAAAGGCTTCAATGACTCCATGAGGATATAGGGCTAGACTAGGAAAACTATGAGCAACTGGGGAAAATTGATAGGTTTAAACATATGAATGATGAATGGACATGAGATCTGAACCATAAGTGTTTATAAAAAATATAAAAATGTTTAATATCATTCAAAATATTACTAAGTTCATGGATAAACAGCCATTGAAAGATAGGAAATACTTGAAACCATGTAAGATAAGTAACACTGCATAAGAGACCAATGAGGAATCAACTAGTGAACTTGGGATTTGTATAGTCTTAGGATTATTCAGAGGTATGGTAGATGGTATGGATTCTGGTATTATTTGTGTGATAAAATACATATCAGCCTACAAAAAATATTATAAATCATATATATAATCTTGTGAGGAAGATATTCTCAAAGACAAGTCAGTATCTAGTGAAAAATCACATTTTTTGGGAAATGGATCTAGTAGACTGAGAGGAGGATTATCAAAGAATGGATATGATATTTCCATTTATTATATATCATATACTAAATCTATATCATAGACATGAGAAAATTATTTAACTTTGGAACTCAAAGCATAAGCTATATCACCTTGGAATTGTGCACTATGACGGTGTTTTGAAGAATCAACAGGCTTCTCTAGTTCATCTGGAACTTCGATCTTGTGCTTCTCAAGAAGATGAGACATGATGTCCATATTATTATTGAAACACTTCTTCTCCGAATGAAATCGCTTGATACAATAAGAAAACTTGGATGTGCTCCATTTATTCTTACCCTTCTTTACTAAATCTTCATCAGTAGGCTTTGAACTTTCATCTTCAATTTCTGACTTTGGATTCTTCACAATTTGCTTCTCTTTTGATTTGACATTATTTCTTCCTTGAACCATCATAGAATGATCCTTTCCCTTCAAAGAATTAACGACACCCATATGGATCAATTTATCTTTCTCCTTTGTTAGTGAATAAAGAAAATTATTTAAAGAATGCATTTTCCACTTAGGAACAACAAGCCTAGTAGCATGAAAAGTAGACACAAAAACTGAGTAATCAGGACCCAATTAGAAAGAATGGAAAGTATTAATTGATCATATTCCTTCTCAATCCCACATTTCTTGAGAATTATAACATGTGACTTGAACTTGGTGTATAAACCCTCAAGAGAATCGAAACTACTTGGACTCGGTGAGAATAATTCAATCTCAAATTGATGCGCTCCTAGCTCATCTTGAACTCCAAAGAGAGACTCCAATTGAGTCTGTACTTGGTTTGGATTAGTTAAACCATCTAGATGAAAGAGTAGATCAGGAGAAATAGAGAGTAAAATCAACCCATAGGCTTCATCCAACCTATTATTCCACTTATCGTTCTCAATCATAACATTGGGCTCATTCTCCAAAGCTAGAGTAAATTTGTATTGTCCTTTACTGTGCAATAGAATGCCAATTTTGGATTTCCATTCATGGTAGTTGAAGGGAGTAAGAATTATAGCTGAGGAAGAATCTATATTGCTGAGTTGATGCACTCAAGAAGAAACTCTCTGTAACCTACAAAATAAACTAGGATAAAATATTGTAAGCTAGACAAGATCTTCTTTCGAGAGGGATAGGAGACTGGATGCACTCTGTTGGAGAGAATAGATAGCTCCTAAACTATGTAGAACTTGATAAACCTTGCATTCTGATACCATGTATAATATTGAAAATTTGTGCTCCTTTTAGCTCTGATACCATGTAGAAATAATAGCTCCAATGCTATGAGAAAAGATTCTAAGAAGAAGCACAGGAAATAGATCTTGCTACTAAGATAGTTCTCACAAGCATACACAGGGAAAATAGAGAGAACAAAAGAGACTGAATCACATGAATGAAGAGATGAATATTGGAGTGTATCCTTCCATTAATGAATGATGAATCATAGTGTACATAAATAGTACATCCCTCATAGGCAAAATCGAGTTTTATGGATAGAACTCATAAAGCTCAGAAAGGTAGACTTACCAAATATGATAAACCCCCATAGGTAGCTAAAGTAATTCCCAAATAAGTCAAGGACCTCACAAATTAGAAAAATCATGAGTGAGTTGTCAAGAGTGATGGATAAACACGCTAATCCTATAAACTAGAGAGAAAATTATGGAGGATGGGTTAGTAACAAAAGATACAAGTTTCCTAGTTAACTAGATTTACCTTATCCACAGAGAAGCAGGATAAAAGAAGAATAAGGAAAAATATATAGAAAGGCGCAATTACCAATTATGGATGTCCATAAAGTGCTCAATATCAACCCAAAATCATAAATAAAGCATTCCTGGGGTATAGATGGCATGTGTTGACTTTAAGGTGCAAGTGGATTCCAACTAATTAGCTAGTGGGTAGGTGTTAGCACAATTTTTGGGCTAAGAAATTGGTAAGTGTTAGTAGGAATATTTGACCTTCTGTAGACAGCAAGGTGTTCCTTTGGTCTGAATGGTTCATATCCAGAACAAATGAACGACAAAGGATGAAGACCCTCCTTGGATATCATAGATACCTAGAATGCCTGCTTCAATAATAAACCTATGTACCTGCAATCAGATTAAACATGCAAACACATCAAAGCTACCAGAACATAATCTACTAATCCATGTCAGTGACTAAGGAATCCAACAACATTTATGTGTGAAATCAAACAACAACAGTAAAGTGGGATGGAAATCATCTTTGCATTAAGATAAAATGGAGAAGTTTACAACCAATTAAGCCTTAGTGTCGACATGCATCTCCATGAAACCAAAAATTTCATCCCCATAAGCTCCAACTTTGCTCTCTATGCTCTTCAATGGCTTGGGCCAAGTGGTCAATCCAATAGCATAACAATACCTCATTGGTTCTCCCCCTCAACCATGGACATGAGCTTGTATTTATAAGGCTCAATGGATAGGGATGGTTGAGAGATTTATGGATGAGGTGGCCTCTAAGATCCTAGGATGAGGGATCTCAAGCTCAACTGACCCACAATGATAGGGATAAGGGAGGACATGAGGCTTATGATCTAGAAGCATCAAGAAACTTCTCTTTTTCCCATTTTACCTAGGGTACCGTGTTTATTATCTTATGATAGAGTGGTTCAGGTAAGAACAACTTATGGACCAAGGGAAACAGGTGGTGGCACTACTTATGGAAAACAGTAGAAAGGTGGTGGAAGCAAGGAACCGCTCATGGCTAACAGGGAAAGTGTGGTGCTGGGAATTTTCATGAAAGATTGAAAACCAACATGGGTTTCCACTCCAAGTGCTGGGATTAAGGGAAAGTAGGTATGTCAAAGGTCTTATCACATGATGATGACAGGATTTTGGTATAACAGGATGCCCCCCAAAGCATGAGTCTTAGAGGGATATGATAAACAAGAGATTTGAGAGAACAAGTCATCGCTACGAGGTGAAAATGTCGGCTCGATCGAAGCATGTCGTCAAGTAGGCATCTGTAGTACATCAATATTTTGACTCAGAGACACAAGTAACCAAATCATGGCTGCAGACCAATACAAGGCAAATCCATGAGAGGAATAAACAAGCATGGCTACTAGAATACAGTGTAGATCCATGTGATAGAGGACTCAAACTTGGATATATCTACCATACATACAATGTAGATCTATGTCATACAGATGCAAATTTGAGCATAGCCATGACCATACAAATGTGGATCCATGCTAGATATACAAAACTCCATCGCAACCTAAGGAAAAACAATGAACGCTTTAAACAAATACCCAGGGTCTTCGTCTCGTCTTCCACAAAGTACGATTCTAGCCATGTGATTACAATGATCTGAAGTCAAACATGGTAGAAACCACTTGATTACCAGCCAATGATGTGAACCATTAACAAGTGCGAGGGAGATCACCATTAATGTCAATGATTCCCAAGGTACCCTAGTACAATCTACTGAGTGTGAATAGATGTCCTGATGTCGAACACCCAGTCGATTCTATCGATCAAAGGCCAATGATGTGAACCTATGTCAAGAGAAAAAGAATCTATCATTAAGGCATATAGATCTCAAGGTACTAAATATTGTTTCTAAGACTATTCCCTGGATGATGAGCTGATGTCTACGAGAAAAAGTCTCATCGAAGGAGGGCCATGATGAGTCCCACATCGACGACATGAAACTTGGAACATAGTTTTGGAATGATATGAATGTAGTAACCATAAGAATGAATCAAAAATACTGACACAAAGACTGTGTGGACAGTAGAGGTAAAACTTCTTTAAATCCCCTTTGAACATCGGGTGGCACGACAAAAATACTTGGCAGCATGACTGAACGGGACAAACACACAATGTGACAGTGGACAATGCATTATTTTGAAAGACTCAAAGGAGTGACATGACTCATGAAAGTGGATCGTTGTGGAGATCAACTGAATACCCAATTGACTGACATGATGTGCAGACAAGTGCCATGTTAAAAGGTAACGACAAACTACTACCATTTATTTTCAAAATGATTCCCTTCCCATTTCCCCCATCATGATCGATGAGTGCCTCTTTTCAGTTTTACGAGTTCAAAGAGGGTAACAAACACTCGATATAGCTTTTTGGAAGACAAGTCCAGACTCATATGTTTTACGAACCTGAGAGAGGAGGGGTTCGTTCTCAAAGTAGGTCTCTTAATGTTTAATTTAATGAGTCCAATGAAATAAAACTTGGTATCGTTCATGTTTAGAGAGTCTGAATGATCATGGAAGAAGACTCCAAAGGGGTCCTTTTTCGTATGATTTAGTCTCTAAGGCCCGAAAAAGTGTAAAATCATACCTTAGAAAACTCTTCCAGTCATGGTTGGCTGGAGTGTTCCTTTTTTGTAAATAGTCCTATCCGAACCGAAAAAGAGATAACCTACAGTCGGACAGACGACTCTTCAAATACTTTAACGAGCATGAAGAAGACAATATTTCTCAACAATATTTTCGTATTTAGGGAGTCTGAAAAGAGTTTAAAGAGAACTCCATGAGGTTTCTTTACACAATGTCACTTTTTACAAGCCTGGAAAGAAACGGAAACAGACTCGATGATCTTTTCGTGTTTAAGGAGCTTGAAAAGGAGGTGAAAAGAAGACTCCATGACGCTTCTTTACACAATGCCAATTTTTTATGAGCCTAGAAAGAAACTGAAATGGACTCAGACCTTTGATACTAGGTTTAAAGAGTGTGACCAAAGTGTCATAATAAACACTCATCGACCTTTTCCGTTTTATGAAAGTGAAAAAATTCCATAAACAAACTTCCAAAGCTTCTTACTATAGTTCTCTTATCCTGCAATCGACTCAGAAATAAGTGTTAAATGTGTTCATAACTAGCATTAAGGGATTACGACAGATAAATTTTGACAAAAATATGATTTTACATCAAAACTATAGCATATTAGACCCAAAAATGCCTATATAAGTCATGTAAATAGTAAAAAATCAAATCATTTTACTACTTACCCATAGTGGAAATCATTTGGAGCACTTTCTTAGCCATATTTTCAGCAGCTGATACCAGAAGTTCCCACCATCTGTTTTGAGCACCATCAGTTGCAGGTAATAGCTAAAACCCTACTGTTTCATTTCATAGCATTTATTTTTAGTTTTGATGGGGTTTTGTGCTTGTATGGAAATCCCTAAAACCATAAACACATGCACTGTGCATACCCTTTATGGGATACATGGTACCTCCCAAGAACCATGCCTATAACATAGTTGACAGGTAGTGCCACCGCATGTCTCCAATGGCGCACAGGTGGTGCCGGCCGTGGAGATTTAAAACTAATAGCATAAGCCATAATAAATCATTCTTTTGAGTTTAAATGATTAGAGATGATTCTAATGCATGCTATGATTATTTTTGGCAGGTTTTTGTTTCTCAAAACATGGTGATATGGAAAGAAAGACAACATGACAATGATGATGCTTTCATTGAGAGAAATGTAGGTTGTATAGCCTCATTATGGGACTCTAGGCTCCTGAAGTTCTTTCGGACCCCAAGCATGGTGTCACACAAGCAGTTACTAGAGCACATATTGTGGATGTGGAATCTGGAGCAGCAGTACTTCGAGGTGGCGGCCCGCATTCTGATAGTGGAAGTAGAGGATATCTACTTCTTGACTGGTCTCTTGAGACAGGGTTCCCCCATCTCACTGACAGGTTCTTGTGGAGGGGATATTACCACTCGAGAGCTTATAGATCGTCACTCTCCTCCAAGGACGAGGACCTCGTGTAAGAAGATCCCCATCAAAGCAGTGATGGATGGGCCCCTACGAACTATCCTATTTACTATGCAGAGGGTGGCTGGGAGTTAGGGTGTGCACCAAGCTTCTAGGTCACACATGTTATATTCCATAGATGCCATGGCACCCACGATATTCAACTAGGTGGAAGCCATGCTTCTAATATTCAAATATCAGCTGACTAAGTGTCGGCAGGGAGAGCTAAAGTAGTTTCTCTTTGGCTCCACTTTATCCTGCTTCTTCTTCGAGCGGGTACCACATATGAGACCTTAGATGGTCTTCAGAAGTCTGAGAGAATGGGACCCCCGTATGCTGAGGTGGGTCCAGGTCATGGCTCATACAAGAGCAAGTAGAGGGAAGGTGAATTTTGATGATTCGTTCTTCGGATGGCTCTGAGATCAAATCCTCATGGTTGAGGATTATGCTTACACAGGTACGAACTTCACCGTAGATCCTGACCTACCACTCCCACCTGGCGGATAGTGGGGTGACATCGATAAGAAGCAAGAAACCCTAAAATGGATAAAAAAATTTAATGTTTTTTAATGTTTTATATTTTTTTATGTTAAGTGATGCGAACTATATATTCTCATGTAGATGTTGGAGCAGCGCGACCTGTAGGAGCTTCTCCATTAGACAAGCGAGGTGGAGCCTGCTTTGTGCCATAGGGTGATGATATCACCAAGGAGTTAGAGGAAAACCTGGAGACGTTGACCTTAGATATCCCAGATGCTTCCATAGATGACCTCCCGATGAGATATCAGAGATCCACAATGGGAGTACCTGGTCGATTCAGTAGGCTGCTACGTAGAGTAGCTCGAGCAGTGATGTGCTACCACGAGCATCACTAGTGTATGAGATATGTACTGAAAGCTGATAGCTTCAGGATCTTGTATGGTATTTTTTCATGAAAGCCTATGTGCTTCAGATGAGGTCTCAGGACCTATTTTTTGTAAACTTTTCGTGTATATATATATATATATATATATATATATACACACAGACTTTTACCTGGTGTTTATATGTCTCAAATGGGAAATGTATTTTATATGAGTTTTTTGTGTCTTTAAATGTTTATTTACATTGTACCATGTTTGATTTCAATGTCATGAATGGGAAATATGCCAATCTAGGATGTAATTAGCTAATGGGTCAGAAACTACATTATGTTCCTTAGGGATATGCCTATAAGTGATGGTTTCAAATGATCTTTCTAGAAAATGTACTCTCCAGAAGAGGAAGAGAAGTAGAGGGTTTATAATGGTGTAAATATGGTTTAAATGGCAAACCACGAGTTGTGAGTCCATCAAGACTACTAGATCACGAACATCCTGGGAGGCAGCTACAGCCAGAAGACCGATGACTGCTTCATACTTGACGATGTTATTAGTAGCGGGACCTATACAAACCGCTCATGAAATGACCAAATATTCAGCTGGGGAATAGAGGACCTAAGCAGCCGAGGCGAGATTCAAGGTGTGGCGGTAAGCACCATCAGCAAAGCCGTAGAAAGCCATCTGCATGACCAAAACATGGTATAAACAAATGTGGACACTAAACTCAAAACCATATTGAAAATACTAAAAGCACACTGAAATTCAAGCAATATACATATATACAAGATACTATCCAAGAAAGACCTAGGCATAGTACCTTTTTAGGTACAACACATTGCGAGGTTGCCCCAAAGGAATTCCATCATAATCAGGCTCCTTTCTCTAAAACCTTATAAATGACGAAAGGTCCGTACCACATGGACTTGAACTTACCCTTCCCTAGTTTGTCATATCTCTGATCATAAGTCAAGACTAGGTCACCTTAATTAAATACACGAGGTTGGATGGTGTTATCCCTAAAGTTGAACCTAGACTACAAGGGTTCAAGCTTAAGGAAATCTTTGTCTACAGTGTACAAATCAATGAAATCAAACTGAGCAACAAGTTGACATGCAATCAAAGCTATTAGTAGAATCACACAGTTAACAATGAACAAAGCTGGTATAAGCTGGTATAAAATCAAACAATCATTGAAAAACTAGGCTGGTATGAACTCAAGGCTGTTTATATAGATCACACAATTATAAATGATATATGCTGGTATAATATAAAATCTATAAGAAAATCAAAACAGTGTGTAATAAAAAGGTTGGTAGGTCAATCAGAGTTGCAAAATAATCTACGGAACTGTATAACATAAAATCAAACGCAAAGTTCAATATCAAGGTTACTATGATCATAAAGACAAGAAGTGAAACTTCCTTTGTTTTCTAAAGCATAAGGATAATTGTACTTCATAATAATAATTAGTGCAATGGGATGTAATGGACCATATGCGTAATAAAATTATCAGAAAATCAATTCATAAAACACATAGGAAAATCATCATCATGTTTCATTCAAAAATAGAACCTGTACAGAAGCTGCATAATGTCTATGTCATACAAGCAGTGCTCAAAACTGGGCTTGCATTACTCCAAAATTTCCAACCTCCAATCCCCCTTTCTCCTTTCTGAGATGAAGAGCCCCCTATTTGTAATACATTTCATGATGTGAAAACTAGCCTCCTAGATCCCAAAAACAATGGCTCAAATCCTTCTCTAGAATAACAAAAATAGCTATCCAAATTAAGAGATCCCTTAACCTAAGAACAAAATTAAAAATCTATTCGGATATCCTCATTTTGAGGAAGAATTCAATTTGATAAAGATCTTTGACTTCGAATTCTCTGTATCATATCGCAGATTTTCTGGGCAAAATGATCATCGAACCTAATCCCTCTAAGATAGGCTATATTGTTGGGATTATGTTTCGCTGCTGCCATATGCCCTTCGACTCCTGGTACAATGCCTAGTAATATGAGATTTGTTGTTGACCTTTTGAACTTGCAATTCATCAATTGGCTAGAAAATTTCCTGGAAGGATGCTAACAATACTGATATTCTCCTTCTACCACCTGTTAATTGCTATATTTAGATTTTGAAAGGATAGGACTGATTCGAATAACTTCTACTAAGTTTGCCATTTGTTCGTTAACTGTCCATCAACTCCTAAAACTCTAGAAATTACCTTTTGACTGCTAACTATCTGTATGGAAACCTTCCTTCACCACAGATTCATCATACCATTTGATGCATACTGCTAACTGTCTGTATGGAAACCTGAAATATATGCTTGCTTTCCTCAATAAGTACACAACGTTATTATGAACAATAGAATTGCTTGTGCGCAAATGCCACAAAGAATTCCAAGCAAAATTCCCCTGCCACTAGCATGGATTACAAATGCCAAAATGATAGCTATAGGAATGTCAACTACATAGTATGCCCCAAGTTTTACATAGGCACCTAGATTTTGCCGTCCACATCCCCTTACAATACCTAACAGAACACCTTGGATGCCATCCAAAATTGTTGAGCATGCAAGCAGCACTATCATAATTGAAACGTAGTTAACTATCTCTTGTTCGTTGCTATAAGCATACACCTAGACATTTCGAATAGAGAATAAAGCAGATCCTATCAGAAGGGCCTCCATGGCTAACATCCAAAGTGCAACATCCACTGAGAACCGTGCAGCACGTGGGTGTCCAACTCCCAGTTACATACGTGATTTCTTCAAATGTTTCATCGAGAAAAAAGACAATTGTAGCAAGCTTTGTGTCAACAGGGCTTCTATCTCTTCATGCCCGGGGATAGTACGCCTCGGTCTATCCTTAACAGAACTTTTCAAAGCATTCCATGTATTTAAAGCAAGGGCCTGGATTTTAGGATCACTATCCACAACATTAGCAACATTATACACATATTCTGATAAGTATGCCCTGATATCCTTTCCTGGTGGCATTGCTAAACTACATAAATACATGAGCTCCCATGCTTTTAACAAACAGAACCTATCGGGATTATTGTGTGTTTGTTTAGAAATCTGTGCAAAAATCTCATCTCAAAGCTCAACATGTTTCAATATATGTTTGTAGATTTTTATAACAAGTTCTATCTGATCTTGCATGCTTAAAGGAGTTTCCCTGTCAGATGCATCCACTCCCATGTACTTCAAAACAACCTGGAATAAGTAGGAAAGCCCCAGTTCTACCCATTCTTATTAAAATAGTCTAGTGGTGAACCAGTTGAGGTGTTCATCCAGAATAGACTTGGGTAAACCTATGTATCCACACTGTGTCGATCCACTCCAAATCAGGCAGATGGCTCAGAATTTCCTGCACCTTCACTTTCAACGGCCTCCACAACACCGACCTCAACAGGACGTATTATTCTATCATGAAGTGTATAGCCAAGATTCAAAACCACAGCCACACTACCAGATTGCTTACTAGAATCTTGAATTTGAAATACTGCCATGTGAGTATGAGGGTCAAACAGCTCATTTAGTGGATCAAACCTTTCGACTCCATGTTTTTTGAACACATCTGAAAGTTGTTTTTCAGTCATTCCCACTCCTTCCAAAAGGGTTTTCAGTAGTGGCGCCGCTCCACTTGAATCTTTGGATGCATCTATTGGGTGTGAATCAATTGAAATTCCTACGGAGTCATAGCCTCTGTACTCAATCCTTCTCAGGCCATTGAAGAGAAGCTCAAGGATGGATCTCCCCTCTTTAGACACACAATAATTCAGGTAGGCAAATATACCACACATGTTCTCACAGCCCACCCAAAATAAGGACGGCCACAGAGGAAGAAGTGAGAATTCCCGAGAGATCTGCAAGGCTATCAATGATTTTTCATTGAGCAGTTCCAAAAATAGGGTTCTGACATCAGAGGAGTGATATCAGTGACAGAATTTCGAGGTTGGGCATGTTTAGGTAACAATTTGAAAGTTGAAACTCTAACATATACATTTGGCATTGGTGTGGGTTTCTTGGAATTTTTCTAAGAAAATGAGATTGGGGACTCAGGACCCAGGATTCAAAGCAAAATTGGGGGAAGTTATTTGAGAGCCAAATATCCATTTCCCAATCCTCATAATATTTACCAGACTTTTTGAACCTCTCTGTCCACCGGGATTCATTACAGGTTCGTTTGAAACTCTGCTGCTAGTAAGTAAAATGCTACCAGAAACTGAAATTTTGCTGGAGCATATTTGATGATAACTGATGGATTTATCATACTGTGCCTTGACACATTTCTTATGTGTCTCATTATCCAAGGTATCATCTCTCCAAGTCTCGTCAATTTTATTCAAGTACAAAAATCTTTCTTCCTCTGCGAAAGTGTCTGAGAGAAGTTCGACGACAAGTTGTAAAGATGGAATCTGAAATTGAATTGGTAAGACAACTTCAAGTCCATAGACAAGCTGGAATGGCATGAAACCAGTGGTTGTTTTCACCAAAGTCCAATAAGCCCAAAGAGCAGAGAAAAGAACATGGTGCCAGTTGGATTTATGATCTCCAACCATCCGACAAAGCACAGTTTTTAAAATTTTGTTAATGGCCTCTACCTAACCATTAGCTTATGGATAATATGGTGTATAGTTTTCATGGAGAAAACCTAGCTTGGCACTCATTTCCTCCATCATTTGATTACAGAAATGGGATCCGTGATCAGTAACAATGGACCGCGGGACTCCAAATCTAGCTATGACATGATTGAACAGGAAGAGAGCCACGGTATTACTATCTTCTACATATGTAGGCATGGCCTTAGCCCATTTTGTGAAATAATCAACAAATACGATGATGTAACCATGCCCCCCAGCTGAGGTAGGATTACAATGCATGAAGTCAATCCCCCATTTGGCGAATGGTCCAATGGAAATGACGGGGTGTAGCAGAGTAGGATGGGTGGGATTTTTAGGGTAAAAGTGTTGACAAGGTGGGCATTTCTTCATAGCCTCATGACAGTCTTTGAAGACAGAAGGCCAGAAATAGCCAGCGCAAAGGATTTTCTAGGCTGTAGCCATCCTAGATAAATGACTGTCACATGCTCCAGAGTGGCAATCATTCAACACATGTTCAGCCTCCTCATGGGTGAGACATCGCCTAAGAATAGAGTTAATCCCACATCTATACAAGGTATCATCCAGAATGAGGTAGTATTTCATGTGGTGACGGATACGGTGGTGATCATCATGGGATAAATGCAGCTGAAATCATTGTGTTTGGAGATAAATAAGCAAATATTCATACCAAGGATCAGTAGTGCTAATCAGGAAAAGGAATTCATCTGAAAATGAATCACTGGGCTCAGATTCCGTCGAAGCATAGGGAAGATCACACATAAGCTCGACAAAGACCAAGGATTTCTTTGATGTGGCTTTAGCAAATTCTAGATCAAACTCCTGAAGTATGACTATCCAATGGGCGTACTTGCCCTTGATCACCTGATGAGTCAGGATGTAATACATAGGGTTCTGGTCTGCCAATATAGTGGTAGTGCAGAGCAGAATGTAGTGACAAAACTTTTGTACAGCAATGACTGTCGCCAATGCTAACTTTTCCACACATGAATAAAGAGTTTCAGAATCCATGAGATTCTTACTAGCATAATAAATCATGTGCTCTTGACCACGGAGATTTTCCTGCACTAAAACGATGGCGATGGTAGTAGCGGAGGCAACAATATACAAGATAAATTCCTTTGAATAATTTGATGGTTGTATCATGGGTGAATGAGTCAGAGCATGCTTAAGATTATCAAAGGTGCATTGGGCCTGGTCATCCCAGAAGAATGGAGTGTTCTTCTTGAGGAGATGCATATAACTATGCATTTTCTCTGTGAAATTGCACACGAAACGGTGGAGGAAGTTTTCCTTCCCCTACAAACTTTGGAGTTCAAGGAGATTAGTTGGGGCTGGTAGATCCAGAATGGCAGCAATTTTCAAAGGATCAATCCGAACGCCATCTTTGGATACCACAAAACCTAGGAGACGTCCCATCTCAACGCAAAAAACACATTTATGTGGATTGAGTTGTATATTATAATGACGAAATCTCAGGAATATGTCTCTAATATGACCATGGTGGTCCTCCCATCACTGTGAATGAGCAGGGAGGTCATCAAGGTACGGTTCAACAATATGTTTAATATCATGAAACAGATAGGACATCTAGCGCTGGAACGTGGCTCCAGTATTTTTCAAGCCAAAAGGTAACTTCTTATATGCAAAGGTTCCCCATGGGAAAATGAATGTCATCTTATGCTGATTAGAGGGTAATATCTCAATTTGATTATAGCCAGAGAAGCCATCCATGAATGAAAATATGACACTTCCAGCACAGTTGTTGATAATCTGATCAATGTACGAAGTCACGAAAAGTTGTCCTTAGGAAAAGATTTATTCAAATCCCTAAAGTCAATACAGACTCTAATGGTGCCCTTCTTTTTATTGACAGGGACAACGTTCAATACCCATTCCGTCAGGGTTACAGGTTAAATAAACCCAGCTTTGAGAATTTTCTCAATTTCAGCTTTAATAGCTGCAACCTTCTAAGGATGGACTTTCCTTAGTTTTTTCCTGATAGGTTTAGCTGTGGGATAGGTTTTAATCTCATGGACCATAATGGATGGGTCAATCCCCAGCATCTCTTCATAGGACCAGACAAAAATATCATGATTTTTTTTTAAAAGTGCCTTGTATGCTTCAGATTCATCTATTGAGTAGTTCTTCCCAACATGAACATGCTCGATAGTATCAGGCTTGGCTGATATGTCAGTAGGATTTGTCTAAGTGATATTACAAAGGTTTCCTTTAGAATCTGTATCTTGAAACAATATAGGACTTTGGGGTACGTTGACAATATTAGTAGGAAACAAGGATGCATAATCATGGTTGAACGAATTCGTGTTGGGGAGGAACATGGATCTATGATGGCGATCCTCCCAAATGGACTCATCTGTATTCATGATCTCCATAATGGACTCATCGAAAGGGAAAGTCTCAAAGAGATAGTCTAGAACATGAATAGAAGGTTCTAACCAGTATGATAAATGGTAAGGATCTGAATCCATTAGATGAAGGTCATGTGTGTGATCATCGAAAAAGGTTTGAATGGCGTCATACAGTACTTCATGTGAACTCAATGAGGTAGAATTAACAACTTGTTTACCCTTAGGCTCATAATCAAATGAGTCAATCATATGGACTATCACGGTATCCGTGCTAGGAGGAGTGGATGGAAAAATCCCCATAAGGGATGAATCCTTCAACATGCCTACCCCAATCGACTGGTAAGGAGGAGGGGACTGGCCNAGTAGTAACATCTGACGTGCAGAAATCAAGCTTATCAATGGTAACAATTCTCCCTATATGAAAAAATCGAACTGTTCGGAATATTGTTGAGGTGACAGCAGTCATCGCATAAAACCAATTTCTTCCTAGAAGGAGGTTGTAATCTAAGGGGGCATCTACCACTTCTACTTGAATGGAAACAGTTTTTCCTCCCAGCTTGACCGCTAGAGCTGATATGAGACCATGGGGTTGGAAACCCCATCCGTGAAAGGACATGAGGGTCGTAGGTGATGTTACAAGCTCGGGAGAGCCGAGAGCCTTCCAACAATACAAAGACAAAACCAAAGTCGAAGCTCCTTCATCTAGTATCATTCAAAAAAATTTATTTCCAACTACTTTCATAATGATCTGAAAAGCAAGTTTATGCGGTAACCTGGACTTATAGTTCTCAACATTGAAATGAATCAAATTAGTATTATCCGGGTCTAAAGCTCCTAATGTTGTCAACACATTTTTGCGCTGTGTAGGGAAACTTTGGAGTACTTCTAAGGTAGACATTTCACAAGATGCCTAAGCGAGATCTTCAACTACATTATAAAATTGAGCAGCTCAGGCATTAGGGTTGAAGACAGCCTTCCGAAGATTACTCTTGGGTGGACGCAAAATAATGTTGAGAGTAGGCTTCTCGATAGATAGGGGGACAGTAGATGAGGATTCAAGAGAACTAGTAGAGGGAGCATTCCCTGAAGAAGAATGATCTTCTTGATCTTGTTTCTTATCTGCGGGTTTGTCATAATTCTGACTTTGAGTTTGCAGATTAATGGTATCTGAGGACATCATATGAATTTTCTCTAATGAACTAGAGTTACCTTGATTAGACATGTGGTCTATCAGTTGTTATTGAGAGGGAAAAGGATCCGTGAGTAATGTGGGTGCGGGATTTGATTTTAGAAACTAGGAGATTTCATCCTGACGAGGACACTCCTTTGAGAAATGGTCACCTCTGCATAGCAGATAGGGATATTTTGCCTTTCTTTTCCCTTTATCGTTATCACTGTTGGTTGGTATTGGAGTCTACTATTGGTTTCCAAGTTTTTTATTCCTATTTTTACCCTTCTTTTTTTTCCCGAGGTTTGAGTAATTTGAATAGAATTGACCTCGGTGGAAACCTTAGGAGTTGAAGGAGTAGGGGTGGCAGTTTGGGGTTGCTTGGCAAATTTCACTGCTGATGGGGACTATATTGAACCAACAATCCCATCAACAGGTACTTCTGCTGGTGGCTTGGCGGGATCAGTGCTTGGGCGAGGAGCTTGAGGAATCAAGTCATAAAGGGTTCTATACTGGGAATAGACCAATTCTAGATATTGGGCTCGACTAATAACCTTCTCTTCAGTAACGACACCGCCCATAGCCACATCTCAGGAAATTGGAGGCAACAAAGATTTGGTAAACCAATCAACTAATAACTGATCCGGAATAGGGGCTTTGATAAGCCTTCTCCGCCTTCTCCACTCATGCATATGATCGGATATATGAGTGGAGGTGTACTGTCACAGAGAATTTAAGAGATCAGTACCTGTTTCATAATGAATAGGAAGCTAAAAGTGTGTAAGAAACATGGTTTCCAATGAGCCAAAATCCACAAACGAATGTTGCGGGAGTTCAATGTACCACTTTGCAGCTGTATCGGTCAAAGTTCGCTGAAAAAGTCATAACTGAACTGAATCGTCCATGAGGGAGTTTGAAGAACACCACAAATGGAATGTCATAATATGGTTCTTTGGATTTTATCCCTGCTTCCCATCGAATTTGGAGATGTCCGATGGTAACTTTACTGGAATAAGAGGCCACGAGGGATTGTGTCGAATGGGGTCATTAATCAACTTGGACAAATCTGGTAAGTCCAAAGTTGCTAGGAAAGGTAACTGATAGTTGGGTTGCACATACTGGTAATATTGATATGGCATATAATTACCAGTAGGACCATAAGTGGAGTGAAATATAGGTTGCTGTGATGAAGAAATAACAAAAAATCCACCCACAGGGGGTTGATTTCAAGGATCAGGACTGCTAGTACCACTAGGGCCTCCAAGAGGAGGACCTCTAGGGCCTCCGGGACCACTAGGACCACCAAGACCACTAGGACCACCAGGACCACTAGGACCACTGGGACCACCAGGAGGTGGACCACTAGATCCTCCAGGGCCACCAGGAGGTAAACCTCCAGAGCCTCTGAAACCACTAAGCGGAGGGCCACCAAAGCCTCCAGGGCCATAAGGAGGAAAGCCACTAGGCCACCAAGGACCATTAGGACCATAAGGAGGAAAGTTGCCAGATCCTCTGGGACCATTAGGCACCCCAGGGGGAGGACCTCCATAAGGCGGTCCTCCGGCACCTTCTGCAGTATGTATAGGTATCCCCCCCATAGCTGGCATGTAAGACCAGTTGGGTTTCCCCCATGGCGTAAAAGTATTACTAGGGTATGGAATTCTAGCATAAGGCATTCCTGTAGGATTGGGTGGATGATTAATGCTACCTATAGGTATTTGATAACCATAACCTCCAGAAGATTGAATGGTTACAGGTTGTGCCCCCAAGGGATGACCTAACCTGGATGGGGGATTAACCACATTAGTATGGGTGGGAGGGACATAAACTATAGATGTTTCTATATTAGAGGTCTGTCCTTGACTAGGTACAATTTTGGTGCCAGATAACGTAGATCGTGCCGGGGGTTGCCCCCCGGCACTAGAAGGTACAGAGGAAATGAGAATTGAAGGTTGAGCCCCAGGTGCAGAAGACCTGGGAGGATTAGGAACAGACATAACATGGGAGGTGGTGGGGGTGGTATTTTGACCTGGATTGTGGGGTGTTATTGGACAATCTATAATCGGTTCAATGGGCCTCATAGAATAGGCAAGTGAGTGATATCCCATGGGAACAGATGTGGAACGTGATGGTGTCGGGCCTAATAGGTCATCTATTTTCTTGTCAATATCCTATGCACAAAGAATGGTAGCAGGGTATTTCCTACATTCTTATTCATCTTTAGAAGAGTTTAAACGGGTGCCAAATGAGGCAATGGCCTGTCCTATAGGGGTATCCCAAAATGGAGCATTGGGACCAAAATATGGACGGGTAGTATCATCAACATGACCTTCTGTGGGAGAATGGAATGAGGTATTTCCTTGAGAAGGATATTGGACCAAGGGACACAAGTGTGAAGAATATGGTCCTCCACTTTCTGCAACCACACTATCTCCTACTTGGGAGGTGGTAGTAGCTCCTTGGTCGATAGCTTCCATTGGATTTTCTCCTAAACCAGGAATAAAATCAGGTGGTAAGCCTCGTACTCTTCTGGACTATCTTAACTCAGCTAGTTTGTACAGTTCCTATCTAACCTAGGGTCTAAAAAACTAGAAAACACACCAAAACATTTCCCTACACAAGCTATAGGTAAAAATAAGCACACTTAAAATGATAGGAGGATTTCAAAAAGTCAAGTCTCTCACTAAGATTGTCAAGAAGGTGCCACTCGCAATATACCTTGAGGGTACATGCATAGTAATCTCCCCGAATGGTTTTTTCGGTGTATGTCTCTAAGCAAGACGGCCAAAGGGATTTTCTTAGATAGATAAGGTATCCTAGTGGGGGCTCCCGATATACTTGAGGTACGTGGGAGCTCGAATCGGTAGTAGTGTTGTCTAATGCATAACTGTACACAAGGGGCCTTCCGATATACAATCGAGTACATGAAGTACCTTTCTATATACCTCAAGGGTACGTGAAAGGCCGTTCGATATACCAATGATACGTGGAAGAACCATGTGAGTCCCGACACTACTACATTTTGACCAAAAATCCGACGGCCGTCATGTCGGATTTTTGACACTTCCCTGTCGCATGTACGACACTTTGATTTTTTGTTAAGCGTCGAAAACTTGTCGTCGGGTTTCCAACACCTGAGTAACCGTCGCTTAAGCAACACCTAAGCAACCATCGGTTAAATTTAACGTGTTGGTTAAGCGACGGCATATTTTCGACAGTAGTGAAAGTTAAGTGACGGATATCTAGCACAAACGTCGGAAAAGCGACATGTGAAAGCGTCGCATAAGCGACGGATCTCTAGCAAAACCGTAGAAAAAGCGACATGTGAACGCGTCGCTTAAGCAACAGATCTCCAGCAAAACCGTCGGAAAAGCGACATGTGAAAGCGTCGCATAAGCGACGGATCTCTAGCAAAACCGTCGGAAAAGCGACATGTAAAAGCGTCGCATAAGCGACGCTTGTTGAAATTTAAAAAAAAAAAATATTGTGAAAATAATGTGAATCTCAATTATTAAATGAAAGATTCTAAATTCAGTGTAATTATGTCCCTTTCTTCTCAACGAGTTGCAAGATATTCTATATATCTCATTTAATGGGGTATTTTTTATTGTTTTTTAAACTTAAAGTGGGGAAAACAGGGAGCTTCGTGAGCTGTTCCCGACTGTCATTTACACATCCTGCACACTATCCTTTAAGCCATCCAGGCTTGTGAGGAAGTAAATTTGAGTAGCTTCAAGCAGGAGTATTTCCCAAGAAACATTCTATTTCAGAATGGGTTGAATACTCCCACACAAAGAAAACCACAAATGCTTTAAGCTTGCACTCGCAACCAAACAAATAGCCGTTACAATCTCCTGCCCTGGATATACTTATATGGAAGCCAAGCTCTGTTACAATTGTTACAACAACTCGTTATAAAATGGTAACATAAGAACCAAGAATTGGGTGGAAGAGGATCAAACTAAATGCCAAGTGAAACAAAAATGCATTTTTTGTATTCCTGGTATCGAGAGAACATCATATGTTTTTATGAGAATATACAAACACTCCAAGCCTACCAGAAACCCACACTGTTGGAGACAGCCCAATGAAGTTTAGGAAATACAAATTTTTCACCAGCTAAATCATTATTGAATTTTCCCTAATTTCGTCCACACCATAGATGAATATTTTGTTAAAATCCGCCAACACCATAGATGAATATTATGTTAAAATCCATTTGTTGGAATTATTGTAACTAGTGTAATGGAGTTTTTTTTAAGAACACTGAAGGATGATGACAGTCTATAACCATGAAATCAGTCACAGGACTTATCTGTGCTTAGTTACTCCAAAATTTTATATACAGAGTAAGTGCAGACGATCTTGCATGCTGCTTGAAGAACATTAGTCATTAAGCACTATTTTGATTTCCTATGAAAAAAAATTCACCAAATACAATCATGACCTCATTTTCCAGGACCATACTCTGCTTTTCTGATATATTGGTTTTTCAGCTTTAAACGGAGTAGTCTCTCCCTTCGATATATAGACAAAAAAATTTAACATGAAAACCAATGATACTTGTCATGGGTAGTTCCTGAGTTCCTGATAAACTCATTGTAAGCATATTTTCAAATAAGGGTAACTCCATACTTATTAGTATATTTTCAAATAAGGGCAACTCCATACTTAGGCATCTATGATTGCAACATTTCTTTTTATAATGTATCAATATCAGTCATAACAGTGTAGGTGTTGCAGGGCGCTGTCCAAATCATCATCCCTTAAAGCAACCAACAATCAAACACTGAAAAGGATGGGTGAACAGAAAAGATGCCTGACACAACACGGATCCAGAGGCTTGGCATATAACAAAACTGGCATCACATATCCCTGTAGCACGTGTAGCATCTATTACAGAGATAGGTCATAAGACAAATGGTATTTGACAGGGTGGTTTGCCTGTCAGCACTCAGTTTCCATGTTTTATATATTAGCAAATTGGGATTTTCCATATTTGGTGCAATGAATAGAACATTTTCCTGTACCATATAGGATACAGCTACAGAGTATACATATTCATTTGTGGTGTATGCTTTGCCTTACAAATCTTGGGATATATTGGCCAAAAATGGATTCTACTATCATGAAAGGAAATGGAAGTTCTTACACTTGATCTCCTTCACACATTCTAAAGACTACGAGCACGAACTTTAGCATGGATCGTAACAAGCGATTGCATACGTCTCAATGTTTCAGTTGCTTTGCTTGCTTTCTCACGATATGTCCACGAACCAATGCCTGTCATTTCACCAAACCCTTGAGAGCAAACAGTGCTTTCCTTACCTGCAAATTTAGTTTCCAGTGTCAGATTATTGATTTGAAACATGATGATTTGCATACCTTGTGAGATTAAGTTCACCTTTAAAGTCCCAGACCTCCTTCCAGGAAGGAACTCTTCTAATTTCTCCTGTCGTCGCTTCAATATGGCCCTCACCTCTATGTGCTTGTACCCAATGATCTGCAACAATCTGAAAAGAATACCAAATGAAGAGAAGATAGCCAAAAGTGCCATCAATGTTATTAACCATAAATTTGCAAGTGCAGATGAGACGATCTGAAATGCTAAATAGCAATGGTATTGAATAACTGAACTGAAAGATAATTGGACTAGCAGTGCGTTATAGTGTTTATCAAGGGTCTCCTACATTTGGGAACAATTGGGTAATAGAGAATATCATATCACAAGACCTACAGTCATTTCACTATGTATATTCATCAGGTATAAAAAAATCTCATTTTTTTTATATCATCAACCTCGTTCTATACAGCATCAGTTCCCATGCTTATTTATGTGACAACATAACAAGAGATTGAAAAGAATTTGAAAGTGTTTAAAAACAAAAATCTTTACAAAAGTCTTGATGCCTGGAAGACAGGGTTTGATCTTTCCATTTTAATTTATCCCCATCAGAATATAGTAATTCTCAAAAAGGAAACACCCAAATTCATTGCTCTGCCTAAAAACAATACCCTATTACACTCATTGCAAGAGAAGTTACAGAAGATGCATCTCTTAAATCAAGTATGAGTGTTTCCCTCTACTGAAATGATGAATGGGCAGTCTTGATAATTATAAGTAATCTCTAGTAGCTAATGATATCTAATAGGAGTGATCCACTCACATTGAAGCTTGAATGTAATCATGAAATATTCTTCTCAGGGAAAAATGGTAACTCGTTGTCGAAAATTCAACATGGTAGTAAAACCTTCCAGCACACACTGGCTGTCGCTGAAGCAGGAATGGCATAAACCTCTATTAAGAGGGTAAAGATCAGCAAAATTGCCTTATCTTTTTTAAAGAAGCAAATTGAATCCCTGTTATTTACTACATTTATTTGCATCTATGGTAAGCCATTCTCTGCTTTGAAAAAAACAACCAGCCGTATTCACAATTTTGGCAAAGAAGAGGAAGAAATAGACCAATGTGAACAAATTCATCCATCACTGGCAAATTCCTCGTAACTTAATTGTTCTGATATGGTGTCCAGCATCCTGTCATCATCTGAGAAACTCAAGAACATAAGTCAAAATACAGTTTAAAAAGTCCCAATGGCTAGTGGTAATTATCATGCATATTTTACTTTTTAGGGCATGTCAAACAACACACATTATAAAAGATTAATACTGACTACCAAGCCAATACGACAAGTATGGATAGGTCAAGGAAATATTGTAAATGACTCACCTAATCCTTCATTCTCTGGGGAATGGAGAAAGCTAACATCTGGTGTTAAAAATGGAGATCTGGAATAGTTTCCCAGTATATCTGATATCAACAATTTTATACCACATCAAATTATCAGCATAAAGAAGATTGTTGATACTAATTTCTTTAGAAACATACATCAAATACAACCAATCTTATTTGCATTACTACTAGCACATCGGATGGGTTGTCTCTTTATATTCCATGGAAAATAACAAATGTTAAATACTGAAATTATCCCTTAACTTCACATATGAAAAGTATATTCAGATAAGAAATAGACTATCCAGCATCCACCTTTTTTCCCTTCAAATGATTAGTCCTACAGCAAATGTATATTTGAATCCACAATTAGCTCACCTGAAGCATGTGAAAAATCAGCCGTCAAATCAGAAAGACTAAAATTACGAGGAATCTGTCCCAAGAGGGCATATGCGCTAGTTTCCTGGAGGGGCCGTTCTTCACTTTGTATTTGTGCTTCATTGGAGTTGAAAGAAGGGACAGAAACATCCATGGCTGTACTAGGCATGTCTGTTGGGTTGCCAATAGCACTAAAAGAAAATCTTGAATTGTTTGAGAATCCTGAAGCTCCCTGGATGGGTAACTCACGTTTTGGTGATATTCCATACTGGGAATGTAAAACTGGTGGCATGCCTGATGTAATATCCATCCTTCCACTGCTAGCAGATAACAATTTGACTAGGTTTAATCTCCATGCTACAATTATAATTACAAGTATCCAAAGAAACAAAAGTGATTTGAGAGTACTTCAAATACTAGAGATTGAACATTCTATATATGTTGTGAAACATTTTAAATGGGATAACCTCATGAATCAATAAATTCCCCCAAAAGAAAGAAAAAAAATTCTATACATTGAAATGGAATTGCCTTCAGAAGTGTGAACAGACTCAGGAAAGCAGGTTCCTCCATTAATCAGGCATGCATTTGTAGTTACTAAACTATTTCCCACATTGTGAATCCTTGGTATTGCTGGCTGCTGTAAAGGATAGGCAGCGGGCATATGTTTCACTGTGGCATAAAATAACATGCAATTTGTCATTACTTTGAAACATTACTAAAAATATCAATCTGTAATCAATACCTCTAGAACCAAGATTACATGCTACAAAACAACATATGAATAAATAAACATAATCCCATCTCATCCATTATTCATCCCAAGAAGAAACATCCCATGTAAATCAAGAATCCTATGAATAAATAAACTTAATTCAATCTCATTCGTTATTCATCCCAAGAAGAAACAGCCCATGTAAATCAAGGATCCTAGTTAGGAAGAGACTTCAATTGCATTGTCATGAATTAGGGAAAAAAAGGAGCCTGTACATTTTAAACGTTCATGAAATAAGCGAGCAACTTGAAACAATAATTATAATATATCATGTCTAGAAGTTTTTAATTTTTCTCTCACAGCAGATTGAGAGCATAATCAAGCACATTCCCTAGCAACACTGTATATGGAACTATATCTCAAGCACAAGAGAGAGCAACCCTTCCATGATCCAATGATAATCTAACAGTTTGCTACTACAACAAACACAGGTGGATTGTTGGTTACCAAACAAGCTTCACTTGGCATATAAAATCTTGATCCTTGAACCATGCACTTTAAAAAAAAATTAAATCTGTGTATGTCACATTTTCATGTTAGAGACAAATTTTCACCTAACTTTTTGTTGGATCTTGTCACTTGTTACAAAAAAAATCTAGCAACCCCAATGATGTAAATCCCCCAGCACCAAGGAGCTAGTCTTCTGCAACTCAGGAAGGCTATAGGCAATTTAAAAAAAAAAAATATTATGGAGATGACCCCAGTTCAAATCCTTTATCTGTAGTGGAGTCCCCAAGCACAGATCTAGTTTAATATACCCTCCCTTTTCCCTAATCTAGATTCCTTACAAGATTGAAGACTGTAGTATTAAAAAAATACAAACTGTACAGTCTGAGAGTGTTTTCCTGCTCAACATGATTATGCTATGTTTTTTTGTATTATTGGTTCAATTCTACCCTTCCCTTGCCTTGTAAGTTCAACTTTATACACCAAACAGTATGCGAGCTTATCATCATCATATGAAACTTAAGTGTAATTCGAAATTCCATGCACTAATGAAAATATTATGTTGGTCACTTCTAAATTCTATAATTATAATATTAACAAGTGGGCTGAACAGTTTAGTTTATAGAATGGCTTATAATAGGAGGTTTGGAAGGTAGTAACCACCTACCACTTATTTTGTCACTTTGCGGGCATTTTTGGCATGATATTTGATGGCCATCCTTGACTGTGGTCTTTAGATTGAGATTTATTTCTAAAATAACACAATTTCCAGTCTAAATTCCTATAGTGACTTTAAGATTCATTTCCTTTCCTAGGGCTCATGGTGTTCATATTAGTCTTGATTCTTTCATAGGGAATTGTGTACCATTGGCATAAACAGTCTCTACAGCAAGGGAATACGACTACAATATCCATCAGGATAGCATAGATATTTGAACTAGAGCATAGAGAAACATAATGAATCACTGGTTACTACTGGAAGACCATTTTGATTCTTCTTCGATTGACTATACATAGTGGTCACAGTGATATTGTACAAGATCTTGACGAAATGGTATAGTCCATCGCCCAATATGAGAGCAATAGACAGAAAGACCTTGTAACCTTGGATGCCATGCATACTGGAGCCTGTGGCAGTGTACCAGTCTCCTTGGTGGTTTTGTACGAGAGGCCACATGAGACCCCAAGAGATGACTGCTCCGAACAATATGGACAAATTCACCAAGTGCGGACAGATCATACCAGCTCCTACATATGTCATGCTGAAGTCGAAGTAAAATCTGTAATATATAGTATACAGATGCTTAGGCTACTCTATGTTCTATACAGATGCTTAAAAAACTGAACTTGGGCTTTGGTTTGTTGGAGAGAAGATTTAAAAACAGGAACAGGCTATTTAGAATCATGGGTATATCATGNTTTATGTTCTATACAGATGCTTAAAAAACTGAACTTGGGATTTGGTTTGTTGGAGAGAAGATTTAAAAATAGGAACATGCTATTTAGAATCATGGGTATATCATGTGGTTAGAATCCCACTGCAATTTGAAGCATGCAATTTATCAGAGACAAAAAATACTAATAGTCACTAACCTGGTGGTCCATTCAAAAGAATTCGAGAACAAACAGTGACCAAATTTGACACATATTTGATATACTCTGGCCTCTTGAGAAACAGTACTCACTTTGATAATGTGATGTCTTACGGCCTGAATTGGAAGAGTGAGCATTGAACCTTAGCACTTGGCGCGTTTGGCAAATTATACGACGTACTTTAGCACATCAGGTAAAACCTTATAATATATAGAATTATTTGCGTAAGCGTAAGGAATATTAGCTATAGATATTTTCCATATAAAACCTCAAAATATCATAGACAAAATAAAAGCAATGGCTTTATTAGACAAATAGATAGTCATTAAAGATGTGCTAGTGAATGCATCACTTTCCCATAACCTCCTCCATCGCCACCATCTCTTGGTGGTGGTCCTATACTATCACTCGTAATGGTTATAGATCTAGACCTTAAGCATAAGTGACTCCACTCTCTGATCTTTATCGTTATGGCTACTTATCTATAGAGGTAAAGGACATCCTCATGTGCACACTATATCTTTTCAACTTTTATCTAATGTTATATCTAAATGTAATAATACCTAGGCTACACTTGCTTGAGTAGTGGTTAGATCATCTCTAAGACTAGTTTGAGTAGCCTAAATCTCTTGTTTCATGTTTTCGCAAAAAGATTTTATGATCCTTGCTCTCCCAACGTCAAGCAAGCCTTTCCTTTGAGATGAATAAATCTATTCTGTAGTATTAGTTGTTGTTACAAGTCACAAGGAACAGGGTGCAACACACGAATTCCTCTAAGAGCGCGGATAGATATTATGCTTCAAAATGGTGCAAAACGCAGACCCTTTAGTCGCTTTTCTAGTAGAAGGAGGAATCATAATAATTTGAATCTTTGTAAGTTAGCTTTAGGTATTCTTGTTTTCTTAGTTTATTAGAGAAAGGAACACTTTATATGTTTATTAGAGGATAAACTGGGCTACTATAGAGAGTGGTAATAATCTTTTATCCTTGGGGCTCCGTTTAAGGATCTTTTATATGAGGGATTATTCTCTTACTATTAGATAAGATTGGGATTAGGAAGTTCATTAGGAAATAGTGGAAGTCATCCTAGCATGGGAGTTTGCACATTGGAAGTGTTCCAGTAAGTAATTAGTTTATTTCTTTATAACTGGAAGTAATAACCTGGTTAGTAAGCCAAGACCGCAAGGATTTTACTTTAAAAATACACCAGTTAATAGTGTGGCTGGAGTAAAAGGGGAGATCCATGTTGCATCTACCTGAATTATTATAGAAGGGTTCCCTCGATGACTGCCTCTTAACTGTACCATCCAGCAGGAGTTAGGGGATCTATCCCACTCCTATTTACCCTAAATAAAAGACTCTGAACTGCATCATAAAAAGAATGAACTTTTTATAAGGGGTATGATCACATCTCTCTCCTTTGAGAGCTGCTCCAGAGCTACAACAACTAATAGCATTTTATAAGGGGTATGATCTCGGTATGAATGTCGGGCGATTACTCCGTTCCTCTTTCTTTACAATAATACAAGTAATACCCTAGTAATACCATTGTGCCTTTCTTATGGGATAACCAAACAAATAAGTGGAACCCAAGGGATCCCTATTTTATGCACAAGGATAAATATGAAGCATTGTGAATTAACAATTAATATAATCCATCATAGGTTAAATTCCAATTAGTTGTACTGGATTTTCAATTTCATGTTTTAAACAAGCAGAAGAGAGCACATCTTTGACAAGGTTGTGGCATCACCAAAGGTTGGATGGACT
>LPNX010040924.1:4975-21306 GCA_001517045.1 Pseudotsuga menziesii
CTGCCTTGCACCAATTGAACCCGAAACAAAAACTAATCAAAAAGATTAAAAAAAAAACAAAGCAAACAATAAGAACACCATACCAAACCACAAATTAGCATGGCCATGCTTAGAAATGCAAAAAAAGTAACACTCATAGAAGTTGAAAAACAAATAATCAAAAAATCAATAGCAAAATATACAAACTAAAATAGCAAAAGACAACAAAAAAACTAAGAAAGGGAAATAACATGTGTAGACTCCCGCTTTGCAAACCCAAAAAGCTTTCATGGCCAACCAAGGACACCCTGCACACCAAAATATATAGAAGTATTAAATAGAGACCAAAAAATCTTAATAAAATATTAAATACACACCAAATATTTTATGAGAACATCTTATGAGTAATCTTATTCTCAAGTACATCTTACGCAAACTCCAAAAAGTATAAACCAAAAGAGAACTCGCCTTTGCCTTTACTTCTACATAACATACTATAATCTCCCAAACATAGATATTTCAATAGATTTTATTAATCATCCATCACATTCATTAACCTCTACATTGCATTGCACTCAATAGTTAAAAAATGAGAAATAATGTAACATGCCTCTAATTTAACAAACACACATGGAACTATACATATCACCTCAAGCTTTGCCTTCATCCACTACACTTGTCTATATCCACAAAATGAGTTGTTAGAACAAACCTTAACTTCCCCAACCATTGAACTACTCTAAAACCATACCATGAAATATTAAATAGAGACTTAAAAACCTCATGAGAAATATTAAAAACACACAAAAAATCTGATGAGTAATCTTAAACAATTATTGTATGAGAGATTTTAAGTAGAGGCCTCTTTAGACTTTGGGCTTCCTGCTGTACGTTTTCTAGGGACTCCTGTGCTGTTCCCTTTGCTTGCATCTCCACTTGAAGGGCATAGATTTCACCTTTTGAGGATTCCAGTTCCTTTTGCATGTGCTCATATTTCCTCTTGAGTCTATTACCTTCATCTCTTTCTTTTCTCAGTGTGTCTTTTAGCTGAGCAGAGGTCTTCTTAACTGACTCTAATTCAATCATCACCCTGTTTATGTTGTCCTCGGGGGCATCAATCATGGCAGCCCCGGCTCTTATCGTGAACCTAGGATCCTTGTCCGTCCCTAGCATGACAACGGTATCTGTGACCATCTTCCCTGATAGATCTTTCGCTTCCACCTTCTTTTCCGTCCTCCTCATTATTCTTTTGGTGGCCCTGTCATAATAGACAGTGCTGAAGTCGAGGACTTCCTCTCCTTTTTTCTGAGTGACAGGTATTAGCTGGAGCGTAGGGGTCACAAGAGTGCTAGCAGCAGGTACTTGAAGGATTTGTACCTCGGGGTTTGCCTCCTCCTGGGTCTGTCCTGTTGAAGTTTCAGCAATTGATTGTTGTGGCAGCTCTGTTTTTTCAGCCTCCTGCCTTTGGAGCTCTTCATCTAGCCTTCTTTTTGCTTCCTCAGCTGCCTGTCTGGCTGCCTCTTCTGCCTTTTCAACTGCTTCTTGGGCATCTTTTCTCTTTTCTTCTTCTCCTTTCCGCAGCCATTCTGCAGCTTCCTGTTCTAGCTTCTGGGCCTCTTCCTGTCTCCTCTTGGCCCCTTCTTCGGCTCTGGCCTGCTCAGCCCCTTTTCCACCCTTGGTGGGGCTCTTAGGCTTAAACCTCCTTCTCAGAGCTGTCAAGTTAGGCGCACTTCGGAAGACAGATTCTTCCTTGTCAAAGTGGTGAGTGTACTCGAAATGTACTTTATGTTCTTTAAAGTGCTCTGCCATTCTACCATGAGTGTCATTCCTTCGGAAAGTCATCTCACCAAAATGGAACTTCCCCAATTCTTCTATGAACTCCGCAGCTTGTTTTACCTTGGCAAATCTGTAGCTACCTAGTTTGAATGGCAGCGGAGGATATGTAGCCTTCTTTTGCTCAAAAAGGTAATTCCCTATTCCATCAATGAATACCTGCCTAACTGCCTCTTTATGAATAACATAATCTGTTGCGTATCTGGGTAGCAATAAGGGGCATTTCGTGCCACCAAACATTCTGATGTACATGCCATTCTCAGTCAGGAAATAGTCTGCATGCTCTTCTATTACCTGCATAGCCTCCTCTGACATACAGTCACATTCCTTCCGGAAGATGAGTGTGTAGAGCGGCATAATGAACTGCTCGCAGACCTCCCTGTAGTAGCTATGGTACTGCTGAGCCCATAATGGTCTATAGGCGGCATACACAGGCATCCTTTCCCTATCCCAGACACACTTGAGACCAGGGAAAGGCTGGTTGCACAGTATACAATCTACCAATATCGAGCTCATGTAGAATTCGGACTTTTTCTTGGATTCTCCTCCCAAGGCAGCAGCCACACAAGAAGAAATATTGCTTGATACTAGGCTGGCCCAATTGAAGACCGTTCCTTGGGTTGCTACGTGGAACATAATGGGTATCCATTCAAATTTGAAGAGTCTGCCATTGGCTCTCCCGAAGATCCTATTCAGCATCAGGGTTATAAATCTGTAAGGAGCCCTCAAGTTTGCTGTATCATACTCTCCAGTTGCTCTGTGTCTGTACAGCTTTCCCGGCAAAAGCAATCTCTTAAGGGTTTCTATCAGGTCCATTCTGATGTTATCCAGCCAAGCATCAGACATAAAAATTTGAGGTTCTGGCAGATGATAGGCCAACGCCACATACCCTGGGCTAAATGCAGCATAGCCCTGGCCTTCCACATTTCCTATGAGCATGGTGGCTGTATTTGTATGGGGTAGAATCCATCTAATCACCTCAGAACAAGGGAACAGCTCTGGTCTTGTAGCCACCTTCATGATGGCGGATCTCTCTATGTTTGCATAGATTGATTCTTCTTCTAGACCCATGTCGGGGACCTCCCTGCGGGAAATCAATCTGTATATGTCATCCCATTTGTACTCAGGCTCCACACCAGAAATACATTAGGTATCTTCATATATATACTCTGTCTTTGTGACGACCTCTATTTCGGGTTGTTCTTCGACCGCAGGGGCCTTCTTCTTCTGTCTTTTGGACATAGTGGGCTCGGCTTCTTCCTGCCATAAATATAACATTGTAGTATTGAGGCATTTAAGGTGCACACATTTACAAGACAGAGTGCAACCTTTTATTTTATCTATGTACATCATGGCAGCAACTAGTCGATGAAACTATAATATAAGTTTGCATATTTGACTAATCAAACGCACACTACTTCGTGCTTCTGTCTATATGATGCAAAACATTTTGTATGATATTTACGACATCCATCAACCATCTTCAAAACAGCAATAAAATTACATCCATATGCAAAGTGCCAGTTTTATGTGAAAGCAGGCATAGAAACCAATACATGTATGCACAATCCAACAATGCCCTACTATCAGAATTACTATCATAAACAGACTAAGTCCTTTGCAATACAGTGGGCCATCATTTCGCAGTGTCGTTTCTCCTATTAAAACAATTCGCAGGCAAATGTATGGATCTTAAAAGCAAAGTGCAAATGTACTGTCCAACAATTCATCAATGTGGTCTATTGCCCAGCAAATGAAGAAACGTGTTATACATATAAAGATCATGCTAGCCGTCTAAACATTTTGACCGCAATGCTGTTCGTGGGGGGGGGGGTAATTACATCAATTCGAATATACGCTGCGGGCTTTAACAACATTTTTCTGCATACGACGCTCTCATTGAACTCACTATCCATGCTATCCTTGAATCGCAAACCACTACAACGGCACAGCCTAGGGTTTCAGACAGCCGAGACCGACGTTCTGCGCTGGACGGCACAGGAAAAAGGTTGGGGTTCGAAACCGGGCACACATACTGGGGAAATCGACCGGCAGAGGAACCATTAAATCACAAGAAAAACCACCGCAAACACTTTTGGACCTCATCATCATAAGGGAAAACCAGGTGCAGGGGGCGTAACGGCCGCCTGCACCGTGCCTTCATCCACTGCGCACGGGCGAAACAATTACAGCCGAGATAAAATGCGGGTTTTAAAGGAAAAAACGCCCCTCCCCCCTAACCGCTATCAGTTAACCTAACTGGAAAAAATCAATATGAAGGCGCAAAACACCGGGCGGAGAAGAAAAACGACTACGGCAAACCACAAACATGGGTGGACCTTTGTACGTATGTAAAACGGGGTTTGCCTAAAGCACTTAACCGCATCCTACAAATCTTGAAAGGAACAAAGCACGGCAAGAATGGCCTACCTGGTAGCGACGTGTAGCTGACTGTGCGAGGACGGTTGGGCTTCCAACTGACACCTGGGCGCGCGTACCGACACGCTGGTCCACGGGGTTCGAAGGGTCGACAGCACAGATGACCGCGATGGCTTGAGCAACATAAACAAACAATAGAATAATCCAAACGATGCCCCCGTATATATAAACCTTTCACACGTGTGAGGAGACCATAAATCGGGCGTCGAAGGGTTGTCATATCAGCAGTCGAGAATGATCTTTCTTCCGCAACGGCGGACGGGTCCAACGTTTACCACGCCGGGTATGCGCGCATGGCGGGCACTAATCGGCATATCGACCGTCGGACGGTTCTCCAATCGGGCGGTGAAAGCTCGAAACCATCCGCAACGGCAACAGCACAGATCCTGAAAGCTTCCGATTTTTGTTACCTGCGTCGGACGTCCAGAGGATCTCAAGTCGGCGAACGAAAGCTCACAACCTTCCAGAACGGCGGGAGAAAACATGGTCAAAGGTTCCGATTTAAAACTTGAAATCAGTCGAAAAACACGTAAGTCGGGAGAAAACCAAAAGTCGTAATTAAAAGTCCGTCCGCAATGGCGAGATAAAGATCGACAAAGCGTCCGATGCCCAATAAAAGGATCGGCAGTCGGAAGGTTCTACAATCGGGGGGGTAACTTCAAAACAGCCGCAACGGCGGAAAACTCAAGCAAAACAACTTCCGATTTCAACAAGCTTCAAGTAAGTTTAATAGCAGCAATCCGGCTAGTTTCCAAAGGCATTCCAAGGCAGCAAGTAGAGCAACTCAGGCATTAAAACATTCTGAGAAATTATTGCATCAAAGTAGGGAAGAAAAACAAGCTAATTCATCAAAGGAGGGTCCCAAGAATTTTTAAAAATTTTGGGAATTTGTTGCAGGTGCAACAAGGCCAAAAATCTCATCCAAAATTAAGTACATCTTATGCAAAGACCAAAAATTGCAAACTCTAACAAGCTAAGAAGGGAGGAGAACCATTGTATTTGAAACAAGAATGATTTCATAGCAGAAAATACATGAATTTATGCCCCAAAAGAGAATTCACGATATGCTTCTGTGTTTACTCAACAGCCCTTATCTCTATCACACAAAGATATTTCAAAGGTTTCATTAGCAATCATACACCTTCCTTTACTTGTACTGCATTGCCTCTAAATTTAAACAAACACATTAAATAATAATGTAACAATAAATGACTTAACTTCAACCATCTTAGAACACTGCATACCTCCTACTCCTTAGCCTTCTCCTTGCCCATTGTACTTGTAAATAAGCATTAGCTATGGGTTGTTATCAAAACCCACCCTCTGGCCCTACCTTTGCACCCGCACACAAGCATATTTCAAAAGTGGCATTAGTATGCTTCCACCTTCCTTTACCCCCTTCCACTAATAAATAAATAAAAAATGACAAATAATACCTTATGACTCTAATTTAATAAAAAACAGTTGAAACCATGTATACCTCCTAGCACATGTTTATTCACTAACCCATACTAGCCCATATCTATCTAACACAAATATTTTAGTGGTTTCATTTGCATCCTTTACATGCTTCACATTGCCTCTGAATTTAAACAAACACATGATATAATGATGTAACAACAAATAAGTTGACTTCAACTGACATAGTACAATGCATACCTCCCAATCCTTAGCTTTCTCCTCGCACATTGCACCTATAAATATGCATTGTACTCACCCATTTCACCCATAAATCCATAATATTGGTTATTATCAACAAATGTAGAACTAAATCTCTGCCTCTTTGCACCTACACAAGGATATTTCAGCAGTGTCATTAGTGTAGTGTCATCAGTGCCTCTACCTTTGCATCTTCTTTTACCCTCCTGCACTCAATACATAAAGAAATGGCAAATAATATAGTATGACTCTAATTTAAACAAGCACACGTCACAAAGAGCTCAATCCCCCTCCCACTCCCAAATGAAGACTAGTATGGTCTGAGTTGTTGTCCTCTCTGCAAAAGAAATGAAGAAACAGAGGACCATCTGGTTGGAAGTTGCAAGAAGTTTCAACATTACTCTCATGTGGGATCATGGTTCATTTGAAGATAGTCTTGAACACTAGGATTTTTTGCTGCTAATCTCATTGACTTACATCTGTACTTCATCTAGGGGATCTGGAAGCACAGGAACTTGTCTCTTTCTGAAAATGCTCGAATTAGTTCCCACAAGGTAAGGGCCAGTATTGTTGTTATGTTTAGAGATTATCAGAGGTACACATTAGTAAAGAATACTAGGTGCATTTTTGCTCCTCCATTCCTAGAATCGATACCACTGGGCTTCTTTGATGCTGCCTCACAGTTGGGGCTTTGTGCTTCAGGTATGATCATCAGCATCAACAAATCTCTCTGGTACAGTTTGTGGATGGGTTGTGGCAAGGGTACAAACACCAGAGCTGAGCTCATGGCTCTTTGGGTCTGCTTTATTTTGCAAACCATAAAGGTTGGGTTTCTCTCCAGGTAACCGAAGAGTGATTATCGATTGGGCAAGAAGGAAATTAAGTCTCCAAGTGGCTATTCTGGAACAATGGATGCACATGATCAGGAAGATGCAGGATAGTTCCTCAAGCTAAATTTCATACATATCTACAAGCAGTGCAATACAGAGGCAAGCTCTATCCAAAAGAGCAATTGGACAGATGGAGGGAAAATTGTTCTTCAAACAGCTACAGGATTTTCAAGTGGTATCGAAGGGGTTTCAAGTGGATTAAATTAATAAGTTTTGTATAGCTGCTAACACTACAGTCCTGTAGGTATTAGTGGATCAACTTCGTTTTAGTCGACATTTGTATTTTTTGTTGCTGGATTTGATGTTATTGTATCACTTGAAAACAGTTTTAATGAACTTACTCTAGCAGATTGTTGGAGCCGGAGGCCTGTCCATTCTATTTTGATAGTATTAGTGCAATGTTGTATAACCTTGTGAAATACTGGAGATAGTGCTTTGTTGATAAGATCTGCTGAATTTTGTAACAATGGGATATATGGTCTTTTTTTAGGTCTCAAGCTTGATGGTTAGCTAAAGACTGAAGTCCACTTGGAACAGTTGATATATGTATGTTCTCTTTGATTCATCCTATGAATAACAAGAAACAACATTTTTTCCTGGTGTCAAAAAAAAAGGAGGGAAGAAAACACCATTGTATTTAAAACGACGATAATTTCATAGCAAAGCATACATAGGTTTTCTACCAAAATAGAACTCACCATCTGCCTCTATGTTTACTCACTAGTACACATCTCTTTCACACAAAGACGTTTCAGCATAGCAAAGCATACATGGGTTTTCTACCAAAATAGAACTCACCATATGCCTCTATGTTGACTCACTAGTACACATCTCTTTCACACAAAGACGATTCAGCAGTTCCATTACCAGTCATCCACCTTCCTTACCTGCACTACAATGTCTCTAAATTTAAACAAACCCCTGATATTATGATGTAATAACAAACGAGCTGTGTTCAACTGACATAAAACAATGCCTCATCATATCTCTAGCTAAGGAGGGAGGAGAACCATTGTATTTAAAACAATGATGATTCCAAAATAGAACTCACCATATGCCTCTATGTTTACTCACGAGTCACTAGCCCAGATCTGTCTCACAAAAACATTTCAACAGTTTCATTCGCAGTAATGCAACTTCCTTTACCTACACTACAATGCCTCCAAATTTAAACAAACGCATGATATAATGATGTAATGATAAATGAGCTATGTTCAACCGACATAAAACAATGCATACCTACTTTTAAATATGGATCAGCCATAAACCCAAAATATGGGTTGTTTACAACAAATGCAGAACTCACACTCTGCCTCTACCTTTGCCCCTACACACAAATATAATTTAACAGTGTTATTAGTGCTCTTTCACCTTCTTTTGTCTCAAATTTTAAAAAACACATAATTATGCAGTAGAGAATTAATTGAATTAAACGACACATACATTTTCTTTCACTTAACCTGTGCCCACTACATCAGAGGGAATCTAGCTGTGAATTAAACCACACATACATTTTCTTTCACTTTCACCTGTGCCCACTACATCAGAAGGAATCTGCATCAGCTAGCTGATTGGGACTGCTTAATTTCTGTACCGCTGAATTCAAAAAAACAAATCCAAAAACACATGATAGATCTAACCAACACATAATCAAAATACTTGTGAGAGATGTTCAAAACTTTAAAAGAAGAAGAAAAAAACCGTGAAATAATATATTTAAGAAAAAAATATCAAAGACAGATCCAAAATCACAAACCCTCAACAGGTAAAGAATGAATACATGGATTTTGCAGCTAAGGAGGATGCCTGTGCCCACTACATCAGAGGGCATCTAACTGTGAATTAAACCACACATACATTTTCTTTCACTTTCACCTTTGCCCACTACATCAGAAGGAATCTGCATCAGCTAGCTGATTGGGACTGCTTAATTTCTGTACCGCTGAATTCAAAAAAACAAATCTAAAACCACATGATAGATCTAACCAACACATAATCAAAATACTTATGAGAGATGTTTAAAACTTTAAAAGAAGAAGAAAAAAAACCGTGAAATAATATATTTAAGAAAAAAATATCAAAGACAGATCCAAAATCACAAACCCTCAACAGGTAAAGAATGAATACATGGATTTTGCAGCAAAGGAGGATGCCTGTACTCTGACTATGAATATGAATGAAAACTTTGAGGGCTTTTCTTTCCTTGCCAGGACTTCTTGATTGGACTTATAAGTCATGCAGGGAAGGTTCGCCTTACCTTGCTTACTAGGAGGGCTTCTCGGGTGATTCGCTACACTGAACAAACATCCCCCGGCAGGGACCCAATTACGTTCACTCAACAGCTCTACTGCAAACCATCTATATGAATATGCTTCTGCTAATTGTGAAATTGCTAAGGATTCTACTATTGAAGCAATGGAAACTACTATTCACTTGCCTGCGCCTGATCAATGCGAGTGCCACTTTTGAGAGGGCAGAATTGCTTCTGCATTACTTCTGAGTCTTTCATTCATCCATGTTTGCTGAGGCGGTGCCCGTTAGTTGTGATTTCTATGGCGGTGCCCATATTTTTGGGATAAGATGACGGAGCTAGCACGGAAGTAAGAAATCCACCGATCAAGAATCGCTCATACTCTGTCCCTTGCCCACACAGATATTCAATAGCTCTTCTACCTTTACCTGCATTACATCTAAATTTAAAAGACACATTAAAATGTAAAAAATCACTTAAAAATAAACCAGACATACCTTCTTAGCCTTCGCATGTGCATGCTGCAACTGTGGAATCAACACCGCCTTGGCCATTTGGGACAGTTTTAATTTCCCACCCATTAAATTTAAAAAAGAAAAATATGCAGAAAAGGTAAAGTGAATAGAGAGCACAGAAGAAAGACCAGACACAAAATAGCATGGCCATGCTCAATGCAAAATAAAAATAATAACCAAAGCAACAAGAACACACAAAAAAAACGAACCAAAAAAACAGACATACAAAATCAAGCTCTGCCCTCTGATCACATACTATCTTCCTTAATGGCAATAATCAATAAACGGCGCTCCCCCAGCCCTTGTTTTCCAATGCTCCTGTCCCGTCCAGCGGTCTTTTTTTTGCTTTTTCAATACAGCAGAAGAGCAATTATCAGATTTCAAGGCGGTGGCGGTTACCTATGTTCTGGTTCTCATAGCAGGAGAGCAATTATCAGATTTCAAATATTTTATGGCGGTAGCGGTTACCAATGCCAACGAATTCACTTATCAAATTAAAAGAAAGGGGTTATCAAATTTCGATCAATCCACTTATCAAATTTACATCAATCCACTTATCAAATTATCAAATTAGGAGAAAAGGATTATCAAATTTCGAATTAGGACCGGTTACCATCATAACTTGTGCTTTATATGAAGAAAAAGAAGTGTTATTTCTATAGTTAAGAAAACAATTTGAATTGAAGAAAGAAAAAAAACCGGATTTTGGCTACAAATTATGTGAAAGTTAAAAAGTAGCTTGTTTAGACTGTTTCACTAAATGAAACATAAACTACTTTTGAGTTATTAAACTTGTGAATGCTTCATATATAACTAGAAAATGAAAATAGCTTAGCCGTTACCAATGCCAACGATACATCAATCCACTTATCAAATCATCAAATTAAAAGAAAAAGATTATCAAATTTCGATCAATTCACTTACCAATTTATCAAATTTACATCAATCCACTTATCAAATTATCAAATTAGGAGAAAAGGATTATCAAATTTCGAATTCAGACCGGTTACCAGAGCCGTCATCAAGACAAGCTAAATTAGGGAACTTTTAGCTTCAAATTTCAAAGCTAAAATACGGAACATTCATGTTACATTCAAATTTCAAAGCTAAATATACTTATGGAAAGTGTGTAAACTACAAAGTTTACCAAAAACTTGTATATATATTATTAAGGAGCAGTATAAAAATGAGGTTATTAAGGAGCAGTATGAAGACATCTTTTGTGCACATTAAAAAAAGATGTTATTACCACCATAACTTATGCTCTCTGTGGAGAAGAAACTAGAGTTAAGCATCATGCAAAACAGATTAAAAATCAAAATCCGTACCACATTTTAGCATAATATCCATACCCACATACACTTGAGCAGTTACTTAAATGAGAAGATACAATTGAAGATGTAATACCTCAGTTTTGACCCAGTTTGCATTAAAAGGTACATGATGTATATATTGTAATAAATCATGGTGTGGAGCTAAAGGCAAAAGCCCCACCATCGATTCGGCTGTGTTATGTTTCGGCAATAGGGATTGTTGTCATTAGTACATCATGTTATTCGACACACTATAGTTTTGGCATCATGTAAGTATGCACATCAATTTAAATTAAACCTACAGCCAGCTACAACGGTGCAAAGTTAAATGAAAAGGGCATGATTCCTAAGGTTAAGGGGGGGTTGTCTAACCCGTGGGAGCCATCGGGAGTTTGCCATGTGTCGACCACCCACTAAACTTCTATTGTTTGATTTGTTGGGAGCAGTTATGGCTGGGGAGTGGTGGGTGGCAGGACTGTCGGTCTTTGCCCCACGTACACTCCACCGGCGAGCTCACTCTTCCTCACGCGGAGGGCAAGGGAACGGTCACCACTTTCCCCACTCACTCCACTCTTCCATTCGCGGTTTTGGTCGGGCTTACCCTCACGCAGAGACATTCTGCTCTCTATCGCACCGTTCGGTTCTCCATCGTGAGTTTGTCTGGACCATCTCCCGCAGGCAGGGGTCGGCTTTGTTCTCCCTTTTCTCGTCGATTGTTGGTTGTGGATCTGTTTTTCCTCCCACAGAGAGTTGTTCTATCTTTCTCTTGTTCATGCAGGGAGTTGTGTCTTCTCCACCATTGTTAGACTGTGTAACGTTCTGTTACCCCATCGTTGAATCGAGGCTGTGTTTTCTTCCACCGTTCTATTGGTTGCGTTCTTCTCCCTCACGTACAGATTAGGAATCGCTTCCTTTCCCATTTCTACCTATGTAAGTTCTCCAGTGTTTAAATTGGGGATTGTGTGTTGTGGGCTCATGGATGTTGGTTGGTTGTTGATTTCCACATTCGTTGGCTGAGTTTTCCCCTGTCTATGCTGGGAGTTTTGCTTCTTTCCCATTTGCGGACGGTGTAAGGTTGCCATCGTTTCATGATTGGTATCTGCTATTGATTTACCCTAGTTTTCGGGTTGTTGTGTATGCAAGTACCTCTTTGGGTTGCTGCTGAGTTGTTTTGGCCATGCTAGGGCCAAGAACAACTCTAAGTTGTCTTATGGACTTGAGTCGTGTTCACCTTTTTGTTTGGGGTTGTCACCCTGTTGTCTTCATCTCCTTCACAGAGCTGTGAACTGTTGTTTTACTGTGGTATGCAGTGGTTGGTCTTCAGACTGTTGAGAATAGCATTAGAGGCTGGGTATGCTTGAGAAATTGGTGTTTGGAGCCACTCAGACAAAGTGACACTGCTAGCTTTCTTCTCCACAACCTTTGAAGAATATTGGAAAGGGAAGTCAGGGCCTCAGGGACTGTGAAACAGAGAAAGGACTGATTCCTGGTGTTGGGTGTGTGGATGTCTTAGAAGTCAGGATTAGCTCTGGGGTAAGCATCTTTAACTCTCTATTGAGACCACCAGCTTAGCATTTAGCCTTTCCTAGCTCCTTGACGGCCTAATAAACCCTATTGTTTGGACTTGGCTGATTTGTGTACCCTGGCTATGTGTAAGACTGTTTTGACCCTTACTCCTTGAGGAATCATGCCCAGCTCGGGGGTGGCAGTGTGCTAAGAGATTAATGAGCACGCTGGCCTATGGTTGGGTGGAACGTTGCAGGACGAGTTCTTTTTAAGATGAGTATTCTTAACTATTTTGTCTCTGCATTTATATTTACTGAATAATGAATATGATGAGCATGTGGTATGCTTGAATGAATGTATGTTTGCTTCCGCTATACATGTGAAGGTTTATGCTTCTTAGCATGTTTTATGTTTTAAGTTTTTATTTCAGCACTATATGCATGTTCATCTTCATGGGGCTATTTGCCCATATGTTTGGTGATAGTAGCGTCCTCTTCGTTGGTCAGAGGGTCGGGGACGTTACAGTATGGTATCAGAGCTAAAGGTTGCAGCATGGGTCTGAATAGGCCATGAAGATGCAGTGACAGAGCTTATGTTGCAGCATTTGGGCGTTAGAGGGCCATGATAAACAGTTAATAGAGGCAGGTTGCTTACTGCCCAGCAAAAACCAGGAAAAATGGGTGAAGACAAGAAAATCTCACAAAAATTTATAAGTGCCAGAATGTCAGCTCATCGGAAAACTTAGTGACAAGTTCTTTCGATGCAATGGAGCACTTAGTGGGAAGGCCACCCAACGGATAGTTGATCCGACGGTCAATGCAGCAGGAGACAGAGGAGGAAAATTCGGAAAAAAAAATTATAAGTGTTGACTTCATCAGCCATCGGAGCATGTTAGTTGTGCAGATTGTCGATGAAAATCGGAAGGAATTATGATCTTGCGCCGTTGTTACGGATAGCTAGAGGACTATCCTTCCGACGGATAGATCCTGCGACCACCGACGCCGCAGAGGAAGACGTTCCAATAGCTGACGCAGTAAAAAAAGTTCAAAAATTTTCTCTAAGGCCCGAACTTGGCCATTGAAAGACGATAGTGGTTCGTGCGCCCGTCGTTGTGGAAGCCTAGAGCACTAGTCTTCCGACGGGAAAAGTTCCGACTGCCGATGCCGATCAGGTTATGCTTCAATTCGTCGATCGAAAATCATTAGTAGATTGGGCCACCGATCGGAAAAAAGATCGAAGATGATGATCCGTCGTTGCGGCTGCTGAGTGAACTATTCCGCCGATGCATTAGTCTTCCACTCGCCGATGTCGAGGTGTTAGTGAATTATGGTTCTGATAACTACGGCGGCGACAAGCAGTTGCTTTGATCGGCGAAGGATAGGGGAGATGGAGTTGATGGAATCGGCGGAAGGCAGAGGAAGTTTTCGCATCGACAGAGAATAAGAGATAGTTGAGCCGATGAAGCGGCGGAAAAGAAGACTAAAGAGAAAAAATTCAAAAAAATTTCTAAGTCGTAGAATCATCGGCCATCGACGATGGTTAGTTGAACACAACATCGATGATTAGGCGATTCAGTTGCCGATGAGCTACGTCGGATAAAGTTAGTTGATCGAACATCCACCGTTGTGGCTGATTAGTAGACTGTTCCACCAATGGACATTGTTTCGACTATCGATAGACCCATGGTTGCGGAAGGCATAGATAGATCGTGGGCTGTCGTTGCGGCCATATAAAGAAATAATCACTCGATGTTCTCTGAGTGTCGATGCCGCCCAAAAACAAAAAACAAAAAAAACCTAGTCGCTCCAACCGCCAACAGAGTCGTGAGCTGCAAAAGATATAGTTCGATTGTGGGTCGCCGTTGTGGAAGTTGAAGGGACTAACCGTCTGATGCATAGGGTACCCGGTCGTCGACACAACAGGATAGTCTATGCTATTGTCGATGAAACTTGAAACTGTAGACGAACAACTCGCCAATACAATGGAATAAATTAGAGGTTTCAGTCGCCGAAACGTCAGAGAAAAATAAAGGAACATACTGCCGATGACCTAGGCATTTTGACCATTGAAGCGTCAGAAACTTAGATGGGAAGGGACCCGATAGGGAAAAAGAAAATTGGGTTTTCTAGTGGAATTTTTAGCAGTTCCAGCTAGTGCTTCAGTGGGCCTTGCAGTGAATTTCTCATTGGGGTTCTCAGCAGTTTCAGGATGAAAAAGGAAGAAAACCCTAGGTGGTTGGAGTTTGCATTTCAGACCCAACATTCAATGGTGTGTTTTGCCATCATTTTTGAAATGATGTGGTTTTCACACCCGGGGTTAGAATGAAGCATATGGATAGGCAGGAGCAGCAAAGTGCTAAGTGATTGCCTGAAACAGAAAGGTGTTGTTGTCACTGAACAAATCTAGGAAATTGCATTCCTAGAGGTAGCAATACCATGCAGTCAAATCAGCTGTTGTGTGGAAGAGGAGTTCCATGCAAGGATGAGGGACGCAAAAACAGAAGTTTCCTTGCTGATTATAACTACATTTTATAAGATGAAATGTATGAGGATATGCCTTGCATGCATAAGATATTACATTTATAATGAACCACTAATGATGATTATTGCATTGATGTTGGCATTAGTGGAAAAACCAACGACAACATGAACATGGCTGAATATGTTGTTGATGCTGACGAATGTGACTAGCAACCCTATAGAGAAAGGGATAAGGCAACAAGTCCAGAATCAAAAGTTGGTGAGCAAATTCTTAAATCTCCTGTAAATGACCAACCAAACTAGTAATGTCAAGGGTGTAAGTAGGACCAATGAAGGTAAGAGTTTAATTATGACAATTGCCTGGAGTGGTAAAGGTAAGAGATCTCATACCATGTGGATATTTGAATTTTATACTACCTTCATATAGAAATATGTTATGCCTGTATTATGTTGCTATGAGCTTAGTAGCCTGAAGAAAGTAAGCATTGATGATCTTGATTATAGTAATGCATCCTATATGAAGTAGTCATGGTTAGGCCATGCATGGTATGTTTGAATGCATAGTATTCCTAAATCAATGCAAGGTAGCATTGAGTGGATATGCATTAAAAGATTTCATAAATATTGTAGTTATGCATTGAATGGATGCATATGAAAGGTGCAAGTAAATGATTACCTAAGTATGGGTGCAAATGTTGTGATGCATTGCATGAATGCATTAAGATAGCACATGTGATATTTTGAATAACTAATGGTTGAAATGATGAATTGATGACAATTCTCGAACCATTTCAAGAGTTGTTATGAATGCAGGATAGTAAGTGCATGAAGAAGGTAGTCATGATCGACTGGCTACCGGAAATGCTCTATGGAAGGGCAAGGTGGTACAAATGATACGCTTGTGAAGTAAGGAGTATCTAAATGTTTCATTTAAATTACATGAATGATGTGACTGTACCCTGTAATCTAAAGTATGATAATGATTGCGTGAAGTAAATGAGTTTTGGTAATATTGATGCGATTAATAGCTGGAAGTATTGGAATTTCATAAATTCTGAAAATGCTTTAGTGATTATTGCAGCAATGAAAAGGTTATATGCATCAAGACTTCCCAAGTGTTTGGCTAATTTAAGTTCAGGTTTCAGGTAGATTGTTTGGAGCATGGCAATGAGAGTAATACCATGACAAATGCCGGAATCTACCATGTGAAAGAGCCAAACCTCATGAGAAGAGTCTCATGGCCGTGAAACTAGTTTGTATGCATAATGAGTTGTCAAATTTGAATTTGTGAATTTCGGGTTTAAGAAATTACTGACAACTACTAATCACTATTGGCTTGCATAGAATTGTGTCAAGAGGGTGCAATGAAAGCGGGTGTTCATGTTATGAAGCATAGAATTATAATGGGCATAGTGGTGTTGCTTACAAGAGACCCACAAATGAGGATCACCTCATTGCCAAGCAAA
>LPNX010040924.1:21646-44069 GCA_001517045.1 Pseudotsuga menziesii
ATTCCTCCTTAATGAAGGAAAATTGCTTCGGCAAGTGGATAAGTGTTCTGTGACCCTAGCTAAGAATATGCATGTCAAATTGTTAAATTCAATATGTAGAGCATGTTTTGATTTTGTTTCCGTTATGATATATTGCTTGAGTATGCATAGGGCCTACATGGCACACACCGAAAAAGGGTGCACACTTTTCTGATGTCGGATCATGGAAGGGTTTTTCAATATTGATTACACCCTATGGAGTGGACGCACTCCTGGTGTCTCAATACTTGATAGTGAATGATGTGAAATATGGTTACAATTTTGGAGCAATAACGCTAACGAATATGCTTACATTGCTTGTGTTGTCAGGCTAAACAGATGTAGCCTGGTATTGTACACTAAATGGACAAAGGCTTGAGCTCATCCTACCTTCTACTAAAGAGCACAGAGAAGGAGACATTCCTGAGGGACTATCAACTCAGATAAGGGAGTGGTCTCTCTAAAGAGCATGAAGAAGGAGACATTCCTGAGGGACTGTCAACTCAGAGAAGGGAGTGGTCTCTCTAAAGGGCACAGAAAATGAGACATTTCCAAGGGACTGTCAACTCAGAGAAGGGAATGATCTCTTGTGTGATATGGGGTAGTGGCATTAGAGCTCACTACTGGAAATGAAACCTAGAAATGGTCGATATAGGTGCATGTGTTATTGTTGATGGCCTGATAAACCCAACGATGTTGGCTTAGCTGGTGATTGATTGTTGATATAAGTGTATTGTTGATATAAGTACAGGCGATTTGTTGACGGTGTGATAAACCCAACTGAAGGTTGGCTTGACTGTGCTTGATATATAGATAAAAGGATATTGTGAAGCAGCCTGCGCGCTGACCTAACATCCAAGTCCATAGGCGATCCCAAGGCTTGCAAAGCGAAGCAGGATCCTGTGGACCAACGAGGGAACGCGCAATACATATAAGTATTGGATTATTTTGCAATATCTTTCTTATGAATATACATGTGTATATGATTTGGTTATAATGTTTTAAGCTCTTCTTAAGAGATAAAAACCGATGGGAATAAACTAAATATGTGAATCTATTCAATGTTTGAATATAGGTATTGCTGGAAGCGAGGTCTACGAAAGCATCCTAGGGGTGCATGTGGACATGTGATTGTCCTAAAGAGCTCAGAATGAGTAGCAATGAAAAAGGTGCTATTGAGATTGTAAAGGTCCTAGCAGCCGAGACAAACCATGTGGGGAGGCTCCATGGTTGAGAGGTCTGAAATAGACCAGAGACACTAAGTGTCATGACCAAGAGGGGAACAAAAAAAACCTTGCTGCTCTCTCTTGCCTTTTGATTATATATATTATGCATTGTGGAAACAAAAGATTGTTGAATGCATGTATGACTGAAAATGGAATGTGTGTATTTGCTTAAAGTAAATTGTGAACGCTGGAATAATTAATTCCCTGCCCAAGAATGGACATGAATGAGCTCATGTGCCTGTTGGGAAGGCATGAAAAATATGGAAGTCTCCTTGATGAGACTTGGACTGTCATGCCAACTGGGTAATTAATTGACTGATTTTAATGCCTATATTATGCTTGGTCTAACAGAATTTCAATGATGCATTTCACAGGTGAGAAAGGTGAAATCCAGTGGTGCACATTGATCATGGCAACAGACCAAAAGTTGTTGAACTTGGCTGGAAGTCTCCTTCAAACGATTTCCAGGACCCAAAAGAATCTTGGAGAGATGCTCAAGATACAAAAAAGGCAGAATGAGATGAACCACCAAATTTTGCAAGACTATTGGTTTGCAAAAGGAGCTCAAAAGCCTTCTGGGAGCAATCCGTAAAGGCAAGGGAAGTGGACCAATGATGGAACATTCATCCACTCGATCCATTAAGAAACAGTGCAAGCATGAAGACTCAAAGGAAATTGAGTAGGGAAAGATGGGGCAGCCAGCAAAATGCTGGGAATGTAGAGGACATCACTTACATTGGGATTTCCCAACGAGGGAACATAAAGAGGGCAGCGGCCACAAAGTTCCTAGACTCCGGGATAAGCCAAGAGCTGAGAGCCAGCAAGAGAAGTACATGGAAGCCGAGGGGCTTGGTCCTAAACGTTCAAAGTAAATAACTGAACATGGGACAGATATGCAAAATTTTGAAATTTTGATGTGCAAATTGTATATGTATTCCTATGTATTGGAACACCGAGGACAGTGTTATTCCAAGGGGGAGGGGATTGTAATACCCTGGTTTTGACCCCGTTTGCATAAAAAGGTACATGATGTATATATTGTAATAAATCATGGTGTGGAGCTAAAGGCAAAATCCCCACCATCGATTCGGCTGTTTTATGTTTCGGCAATAGGGATCGTTGCCGATGGTACATCGTGCTATTCGACACACTATAGTTTTGGCATTATGTAAGTATGCACATCAATTTAAATTAAACCTATGGACAGCTACGATGGTGAAATGTTAAATGAAAAGGGCATGATTCCTAAGGTTAAGGGGGCGTTGTCTAACCCGTGGGGGCCATTGGGAGTTTGCCATGTGTCGACCACCCACTAAACTTCTGCTGTTTGATTTGTTGGGAGTAGTTATGGCTGGGGAGTGGTGGGTGGCAGGACTGCCAGTATTTTCCCCATGTACACTCCACCAACGAGCTCGCTCTTCCTCACGCGGAGGGCAGGGGAACGGTCACCACTTTCCCCACTCACTCCACTCTTCCATTCGCGGTTTTGGTCGGGCTTACCCTCACGCAGAGACATTCTGCTCTCTCTCGCATCGTTGGGTTCTCCATCATGAGTCTGTCCAGACCATCTCCCGCAGGCAGGGGTCAGCTATGTTCTCCCTTTTCTCGCTGATTGTTGGCTGTGGATTTGTTTTTCCTCCCACAGATAGTTGTTCTATATTTCTCTTGTTCACGCAGGGAGTTGTGTCTTCTCCACCATTGTCAGATTGTGTAATGTTCTGTTACCCCATCATTGAATCGGGGCTATGTTTTATTCCACCATTCTGTTGGCTGCGTTCTTCTCCCTCGCGTACAGATTGGGAATCGGTTCCTTTCCCATTTCTACCTATGTAAATTCTCCAACGTTTACATTGGGGATTGTGTGTTGTGGGCTCATGGATGTTGGTTGGCTGTTGATTTCCACATTCATTGGTTGATTTTTCCCCTGTCTATGCTGGGATTTTTGCTTCTTTCCCATTTGCGGACGGTGTAAGGTTGCCATCATTTCATCATTGGTATATGCTGTTGATTTACCCTAGTTTTCGTGTTGTTGTGTATGCAAGTACCTCTTTGGGTTGCTGCTAAGTTGTTTTGGCCATGCTAGGGCCAAGAACAACTCTAAGCTGTCTTGTGGACTTGAGCCGTGTTCACCTTTTTGTTTGGGGTTGTCACCCTATTGTCTTCATCTCCTTCATAGAGCTGTGAACTGTTGTTTTACAGCTGTATGCAGTGGTTGGTCTTCGGGCTGTTGAGAATAGGATTAGAGGCTGGGTATGCTTGAGAAATAGGTGTTTGGAGCCACTCAGACAGAGTGAGACTGCTAGTTTTCTTCTCCACAACCCTTGAAGAATATTGGAAAGGGAAGTCAGGGCCTGAGGGACTGTGAAACAGAGAAAGGACTGATTCCAGGTGTTGGGTGTGTGGATGTCTTAGAAGTCAGTATTAGCTCTGGGGTAAGTGTCTTTAGCTCTCTATTGAGACCACCGGCTTAGCATTTAGCCTTTCCTAGCTCCTTGATGGCCTGATAAACCCTAATGTGTGGGCTTGGTTGATCTATGTACCTTGGTTATGTGTAAGCCTACTTTAACCCTTACTCCTTGAGGAATCATGCCCAGCTCGGGGGTGGCAGTGTGCTGAGAGATTGATGAGCACGCTAGCCTATAGTTGGGTGGAACATCGCAGCAACGTAGCTGGTTGTGGGACGAGTCCTTTTTTAAGATGAGTATTCTTAAATATTTTGTCTATGCATTTATATTTACTGAATAATGAATATGATGAACATGTGGTATGCTTGAATGAATGTGTGTTTGCTTCCGCTATGCATGTGAAGGTTTATGCGTCTTAGCATGTTTTATGTTTTAAGTTTTTATTTCAGCACTATATGCCTGTTCATCTTCATGGGGCTATTTTCCCGTATGTTTGGTGATAGTAGCGTCCTCTTCGCTGGTCAGAGGGTCGAGGACGTTACAGAAGATATCACTTTCAATTAAACATGGAGTTGTGAATGAGAATCATATATTAGTTGTTGTACTTTGCCTCATCCTGCTACGAGTGCACAAATAATAGTTGTTGAAAAATAAGAATTAAAATATTTGGCATTGCTACGTCTTTATAGGACATGCCAGTGCTTGCTTCCATGGTAATTGATATGTGCATATTCAGTTGAAAATAAGGCATTGTTTCTAAAAATATCTTATAAAAGTACTTCGACAATGTAGGTTCTCAATGCTTGGTTGTAATTGCATGAAATAAAGAGCAATATGCATATGACTAAGATGCTAAGTAATATCGAGAAGTCAAGGTTCTAACTATTCAAAATCCAAAGTGGTATACCTACCTCTTTTTCCAAGTAATTATTCCGAGGTAAACCTACACACACTTCACCTCATTTCAAGGATGGTACCCAGGTTAAACCCTAGATCCTTCGAGGCACAAGGACAACTCAACAATAGGGCAAGCCATTCTAACAATATTCTCATTATGATCTCAACATGTTAGTTATGAGACCATCGTAGATCCATCTTAAACCTAGATCTACAAAGCACCAAGAGGGATCACAACAACGTTTTAAACTTTTAAGACATTTTAATCAAAATTGTGAATTCTTAGTTGGAAGTAGTTATTTCACGCAATTAGTTTACTTTTTTTAACATGTTTATACCACCCTTAAACACAACAAATTTATCATAGATTTTTTGTTTGAAATTTAGGGGACATTTATGTTACATCAAAATTTCAAAGCTAAATATTTATGGCAAGTGTGTACAGTATAAAGTTTGACCAAAAGCTTGTATATATGTCATTAACTATAATTGGAGATGGATTAAAAATAAAAATTTGAGTGAAATTAACCAAGGTGTTCACTAGATGAAGCATAAACTACTTTTAAGCCATTAAACTTATGAATGCTTCGTGTATGAAGAGAGAATGAAGACACCTTTTGTGCACATTAAAAAAAAAGGAGGTTATTACCACCATAACTTATGCTCTATGTGGAGAAGAACAAACTAGAGTTAAGCAACATGGAGAGAATATTAAAAATCAAAATCCTTACCACATTTTAGCGTAATATCCATACTGACATACACCTGAGTAGTGAATTAAATGAGAAGATACAGTTGAAGATATCACTTTGATACTTAAACATGGATTTGTGAATGAGAATCACATATTAGTTGGTGTACCTAGCCTCATCCCACTATGAATGGACAGACAATAGTTGTTGAAAAATAAGAATTAAATTATTTGGCATTGCTCCATCTTTAGAGGACATCTTGGTGCTTGCTTCAATGGTCATTGATATGTGCATATTCAGTTGGAAGTAAGCCATGATTTCTAAGAATATCTTATAAAAGTACTTCAACCATGTAGGTTCTCAATGCTTGGTTGTAATTGCATGAAGGAGAGAGCAATTTGCATATGACTAAGATGCTACATAATATCGAGAAGTCAAGGTTATAACTATTAAAAATCCAAAGTGGTATACCTACCTCTGTTTCCAAGTAATTATTATGAGGAAAATCTCCAGGCACTTCACCTCATTTCGAGGACCGTATCTAGGGTAAACCATAGATTCTTCAAGCCACAAGGTCAACTCAACAATAGGGAAAAACATTCTAACAATATTCTCATTATGATCTCAACATGCTAGTTATGAGACTAGCATAGATCCGTCTTAAACCTAGATCTACAAAGCACCAAGAGGGATCCAATTTATTGAGGTGTAAATTTTTTTATCTTAAATTTTTACACATTCAAAAAAATATATACCTCAAAAATTTTGATCCCTTGATGTTTGGTAAATCCGGGTTTAACATGGATTTTTTAATTACTTTTCATTTGGTTTTAATATTGGGTTTTTATTATATGATTTGATTATATTATTTGATAAATTATGCAGACATGTGTTTCTCTGTATTCTTTTTATTTTTTATTTTTTAGCTGACATGTTGGTGGAGTGTTACATTACGTTTGTGACAACATCTCCACCATACTAGGTTGTAGAACACCTCTCTACTCTCAGTGCAACTAGAACTTAGGCGAGAAGGATAACACTACATTCCGCAACCACTCGGGCTAGACCCAATTGATGGTGTACCTACTTGTACTCAATTCAAATGGAAAAATATCAACACATAAAATATTTTTGCAATTGTGTGAGGGAACAATCCATCATTATATTAATAAGTTGTTGAGTAATAAAGAGAAGTCAAGATTACAACTATTCAAAAACCAAAATGGTGTAGTTACCTCTTGATAACTCAAAGGGAAAAACATCAACTTGTAAAAGAGCTTTGATAAAGGAAGGTCGCATTGTCACTTTGGTGTCCTTTGCTTGAATTGGTTCTTGCCAATGTTGTTGGGCATTTGACTAGTTTTATACAAACATTTTCCCAGTTCAAAAACCCCTAGGTTAGGTGCACCATTATATGTTGTCATGCCATCCACGACATGGACATAGAAATGACATAGATGATGGTTAGTACTTCATAGTAGGAAAGTGATTGAGATGCCCAATACACATATGTAAATAATGCACAAATTTAAGCATCATTTGCTAATACCATGGAGACCATGATTTGATAAATTAGCCAAACATAATACCAAGTGTATGCTTTATCTATACAGAGAGAGAATAAGCATATGTAATAAGCCCAAGGTATTTCTCGTAAACATATAAAATCACTAAATATCTCCAAATCTACTAGATTGGTGGAGTTTAGGAACCCTAGATTTGGTTAAAATTTCCTAGATGATGAATGCCACATTGATATTGATTAATGAACTATTGAATAAATTTGTACATGCTAGAATAATGCATGCTGCATGGATTTTTACAACATCTCCCACAATAACAAGAATATTATGTCGTGCATCCTTTGGAATTCATATATAGAGTTTGTGTAATTGAAACATTTGTGAAATAATTTGACATCCTAGAGTTTCGACTACTATTTTTGGCCCAAAAAATGATCATGTTTTTAACACCAATTCTTGGAAAACCATTACGAAGATGAATCCGGATTTTAACATTTAGGAGACTATATTCCAAAAAAATTAAAAATTGTTTATCCCAAATCAATTATTTCAATCTTGAAATTTACAGGCTACTAGATTAGGGTATAGTTTTCAGTCAATGGTTGAAGTCTTTAAGATCCATTATTAAGATTTAATGGTTAACAGGCATTTAATTATTTATGATGTTTAGGATTGTAAAATGGACAAACAACTAAGACTTGTTAAGATTCCATATGCTTAGCCAGATATCATTAGTGTTTAATCCAAATTCACAATAGTAACATATGCAGAATCACTGAAAGAAACACAATCACAAGATAGACACAACTTTATCCGAGGAAACCCTCAAGGGGAAGAAAACCCAACAAAACTTCATTTGTATAAGATGTATAAGATAAAACCCCCAAAACAGGTAATCCTCCTCCTTGCTGGTATGTCTCTCTCTCTCTCCTATGTGCAATACACAAGTGTGAGTATGTGTTCAAATGAGGAACACAACTCCTCTATTTGTACTCTTTTTGTCACTTGACATTTAACCTAACAAGACAGCCCCACTAAACTGTCTGGGTCGACTTCACTTAGGAAATCACAAAAAGTATTATATTATATTCATTAGGGTAATATTGACTCGACTTACAATGGAGGCTTTACCTCATGAATCTATCATGACCAATTACAATAGTAAGGAATAAGACATCTCCCTTGGGGTACATCAGTAAAATACATTTAGAATAGCCTTTGAAGTTACAATATTTCAACACTCCCCCTTAACGAGAAGGGTATTATACTAACAACAACACCATCAATTATAAGAGTAATGAGAGAGAGCATCTGCAGCAGTATCAAGGTAATACATCTGTATGTCATAGGAAGTTTTCAACAATCATCAACAACTTGGAACAATTACTGGAATATCTTTAATGTATTCAGTACCTGAACATCATCTTCGTCATCTTCTACAACACTGAGTCTTTATCTTCTGCAGCACACGATCACTTGATCCTTTGCAAGAACACTTCGATATTTCGATCCCTTGTAGCAGCACTTCGATCTTATTGATCCTTTACAGCAGCACTTCAATCTTCTTGATCCTTTGCAACATCACTTCAATCTTCTTCATCATTTGTAGCAATACTTTGATTTTCTCGATCCTTTGCAGCAACACTTCAATCTTCTTGATCCTTTGCAACAACACTTCGATCTTCTCGATCCTTTGGCATATAACTTTGATCTTCTCGATCCTTTACCTACAGTACACATGATCTCTTTGTGGGATGATCAATCCTTATCACTTTAGGACATAGGTCCAAGGATGATGCAATCCTCATCAGCCTACTCCCCCTTAACGAGGAGGGTCCATAGTATCGACCAGCTGGATCATCCGCAAATGAATGTAGGACCACATCATCTACAATTGAATGTAGATCTCATCCACAAATGAATGCAGGACCTATCGTCTGCAACTGAATGCAAGACTCAACGTAGACCATCCTCAACTTGTTAAGACTAGGACCACTCCAAGCGAGTGGTATACTACAACATCTACATATGAATTAGGAACACTCTCCATGCAAGAGTATCATCTCCAACTGCATATCTCATCTGCACGTGAATACTGAACCTGTCGTCTGCAACTGAATGCAGGACTCAACATAGAGCATCCTTAGCTTGAAATCTAGGACCACTCCAAACAAGTATTGTTCTATGGCATCTACAAATGAATGTAGGCACACTCTCCATGCAAGAGTATCGTATGCAACTGTAGATCTTGTCCACACATGAATGCAAGACTTATTTTCTGCAACTGATGCAGGACTCAACATAGAGCATCCTCAGCTTTAAAGATAGGACCACTCCCAAGCGAGTGTTATTCTATGACATATACAAATGAATGTTGTAATACCCCCAGTTTTGATCCCGTTTGCATTAGAAGATACTTGATGTATATATTGTAATTAATCGTGGTGTGGAGCTAAAGGAAAAATCCCCACCATCGATTTGGTTGTGTTATGTTTCGGCAATGGGGGATCGTTGCTGATGGTATATCGTGCTAACCAGCACATTATAGTTTGGCATCATGTAAATAAGCACATTAATTAAAATGAACCTACAGCCAGCTACGACGGTGCAATGTTAATGAAAAGGGCATAATTTCCTAAGGCTAAGGGGGGGATTGTCTAACCCGTGGGAGCCATTGGGAGATTGCCATGTGTCGACCACCCATTTAAAACTCCTGTTGTTAGTTGGGAGTAGTTATGGTTGGGAAGTGGTGGGTGGCAAGACTGTCAGTCTTTTCCCCATGTACACTCCACCAGCAGGCCCACTCTTCTCACGCGGAGGGCAGGGGGACGGTCACCATTCTCTCCACTCTTCCACTCGTGGTTTCGTCTTGTTCATCTCATGCAGGCAGTTAGAGGGTCTGCTCTCGACCTTTGGCTGATTGTGGTTTGTGCAAGCTTTTCCTTTAAGGCAGGGAGTATTGTTTTACCTCACGCGCAGGTCGGGGGTGTGTTCTCCTGTGGCGAGCTTGAAGAGCGGCTTGAGAGGCACAATTTCGGTGGTGTAAGTTTTCCCCTACTGATTTTTGGTCTGCGTATGTGTTTTCCCTTGTCAATGCTGGGAGTTTGGCTTCTCTCCCATTTGTAGACTGTGTAATGCTGCCATGGTTTCATTGTGAGATTGGGGCTGTTGTTCTTCCCCTGGTTTGGGTTGCTGTGTGTGTCCCATTACCTTTTCGGGTTGCTGCTGAGTTCTTTTAGCCACGCTAGGGCCAAGAACAACTCTGATTCACCTTGCTTGGCTTGAGCTGCGTTCACTATTTTGGGTTGTCACCCTGTTTCCTTTGGTTTTCTTCACAGAGCTGTGAACTGATTGTTTTACCGTGGGTATGCAGTGGTTGGTCTTCGGACTGTGTGGAGTGGGATTGAAGGCTAGGTATGCTTGAGAAACCTGGGTTTGGGAGCCACACAGAGAGATTTAGATGGCTGTCTTTCTTCTCCACAACCCTGGAAGAGCACTAGCAAGGGAAGTCAGGGCCTGAGGGACTGTGAAGCAGAGAAGGGATTGATTCCTGGTGTCGGGTGTGTGTGGGTGTCTTAGAAGTCAGGCTAGCTTTGGTGTAGGCGTCCTTAGCTCTTCCATGAGCGCACTAGTTTAGCATTCAACCTTTCCTAGCTCCTTGACGGCCTGATAAACCCAACTGTGTTGACTTGGTTGTATTGTGTATCCTTGGCTATGTGTAAGCCTGCTTAATCCCTTATTCCTTGGGGAATCATGCCCAGCTTGGGGGTGGTAGTGTTGTTGAGATATTGATGAGAACGCTGGCCTATGGTTGACGTAGCTGGTTGTGGGATGAGTTCTTACAAGATGAGTATTCTTGTCCATTTTGCTTCTGCAATTACATTTACTATTTCATGCATCATGATGAACATGTTGATGCTTGAATGTATATGTTTGCTTCCACTATATGTTGAGTAACTATGCATCCTTGTATGTTTTATGTTTCAAGCATTGTATTTCAGAATTATATGTATGTTCATGTTCATGGGGCTAGTTTCCCAGAGGTTTTTGATGGTTCGGTAGCGTCCTCTTCACCGGTAAGAGGGTCGAGGACGTTACAGTGTGGTATCAGAGAAAAGTTTGCGGCATGGGCCTCAATGGGCCGTGAAGATGTAGTGACAGAGCCATCATTGCAGCATTGGGCCTCAGAGGGCCATGAAAGATAAGCTAGCAGAGGCAGGTTGCCTTCTTCCTAGCAGAGATTAGAAATTATGATAGAAATTTTCTTGAAAATTTTTCTTGAAAAATTTGTCTAAGTGCCCGAACCGTTTTCCCATCGGAAGACTAAGTGGGAAGCTCCTGCGATGTAGCGGAGAGCTAGACGGAAGGTCACCCGACGAAGGAAGAAATTTGTGAATTTTTCTCTAAGTGTTCATCGGCCATCGGCGAAAGTTAGTGGAAGTTGGAGCCGTAGTTTTGACGGAAAACAACCAAAACACCGGCCCTTTTTAGTTGAAAGACCACCCAAAACAAGCCATCGGCGATCAACAGAAGTTAGTCGATTGGATCAGCGACGAATAGTGGAAAGAAGAGCCGACAAAGCGACAGAGAGGAAACTTCCATCGGAAGCCATCAGCGGAAGACCGCTGAAACGATGAGGCGATTTAGTGGACGGAGTACCCGCAGTTTCAGCGAAGATTAGTAGATTGATCGGCGAAATTTAGAGGACATGAGCACTGAAACGTCGGTAGAAAAGACAAGATGCTAGTTGGTGAAGCCACCGACAGTGGCGGCGAAAAGAAGGATAAAAAGAAAATCTTCTTGAAAAAATTTCTAAGCCGTGAAATCATTGGCGATCGGCAATGATTAGAGGATTGAATCGCCGATGATTAGTCGATGAGGTCGCCGAAACGTCATCATCGTTGATGAAATTTAGTTCTTTGAGAAGCCGATGCAAAGAAGGAAATTTTCTGAAATTTTCCAAGTGATGGAATCGTTGGTGAAATTTAGACGATGGAAGCGCCGAAACAACGACATCGTACGGCTAGGAATCATTGAAACGACGACGAAAATTAGATGAACGGATAGGTGAAAATTAGGTGATGGGTTCACTGAAACATCACCATCGTCGAAGAAAGTTAAAGGATGAAGGCACCGACACGGATGAGGAAGAAGAAAATTTTCGAAAAATTGCCTAAGTGTTGATCCCATTGGCGAACGATGAAATTTAGAAGATTGGAGCGCCGATCGGCAGAAGTTAGTTGATAGAACCATCGAAACGTCAGCTCACTTAGTCGAAACCATCGACGAAATTTAGAGGATGGAGCCGCCGATGCGGCGGCTAACGTCGAAAGAAATTAGTTGTTTTGGTCGCTGATGAATGACATCGAAAGAAATTAGTTGTTCGTGCGTCCGCTGTTACGGCTATCTAGTGGACTATCCTTCCGACGAATAGAGGCTTCAACCGTCGATGCTTCGATCGTTGACACAATAAGGTTTAGAGCTCCGATTCACCGACGGGTTTGTGCACCGCGGACACCACAGTGGATATGTTGATCACCGTTGCGGAAGACTATCGGACTAACCATCCGATGAGTGAGTGGGTCCGACCACCGATGCTGCAGTTGTTAGTTTCTCTGACCGTCGATAAGGTTTTGGCCATGGAAACCATAGAGATTTTGTTGGTCACCGTTGTGACTGCCTAGAGAACTAGTCGCTCGATGTATAGTGGATCCGATCGCCGATACGACGATGCGGTAGTGCTTATTGGTCCCGATCACTGATAACAGTCTTTGGCAGCGTCGATAAAGTTCAGAAGCATAGACAACTATGGACCCGACACGTCGGAGAAAATTAGACAAACAAACCACCGATGAGCAGCAGAGAAAACCAGCTGTGTTGATTGCCGAAGTGTCAGAATTTTAGAAGGGATGAGGCCTGATTTGAAAAAGAAATTTGGGTTTTTCAAGTGGATTTCTCAACGATTTTTAACTGTTTTTCAGTGGATTTTTCAGCAGTTTGAGGGCTGAAAAGGAAGAAGAATTCTAGGTGGTTGAAGTTAGCATTCCAGACCAAAAATACAGTTGTATGTTTTGCCTAAAATTGGTGAAAATCATCATTTTAGAAGTGGTGCGATTTTCACACCTGAGGTCATAATGAAGCATGTGGATAGGTGTTGGAAAGCTTATCCAGCAGGGAACCGAGGAGAGTCACTAGAATTTGAGCGTTGAGCAACAAATTACTAGTGATTGCTTGAAAAAAGAAATGTGTTGCTATCAATAGGGACAAATTCGGGAATTGCATGCCTAGAATTAGCAAGGATTATGAAGTCAAACCAGCTATTGTGTGGAAGAGGAGTTCCATGCAAAGATGAAGGACTTGAAAAGGGAAATTTCCTTGAAGCCTGTCTTGCTAATTATAATTACATTTTATAAGTTTTGTACATAAAATGTATGAGGATATGCCTTGCATGCATAGGATATTAGATGTTGGTAAGAGTAGTGAGAATTATACATTTATAATGAACCACTAATGGTAATTATTGCATTGGTGTTGGCATTAGTGGGAAAACCAACGACAACATGGACATGGCTGAATATGTGGCTGATGCTGATGAATGTGACCAGCAACCCTGTGAAGAAAGGGATAAGGCAACAAAACCAGGAACAAAAGTTGGTGAGAGAATTCTACAATCTCTTGCAAGAGATCAACCAAACTGGTAATGTCAAGGGTGTAAGTAGGATCCATGCAGGTAATGGTTTAATTATGACAATTGCATGGAGTGGTTAAAGCAAGAGGTTTCATACCATGTGGTTATTTAAAATTTATACTACATCCATATAGAAAGGTATCATGCCTATATATGCTGTTATGAGCCTAGTAGCCCAAAGAAAGTAAGTACTGATGGTCTTGATTATAGTAATGCATCCTATATGAAGTAGTCATGGTTAGGCCATGCATGGTATGTTTGAATGCATAGCATTCCTGAATCAATGCAAGGTAGCATTGAGTGGATATGCATTAAAAGATTTCATAAATCTTGTGGTTATGCATTGAATAGATGCATATGAAAAGTATGAGTAAATGTTGTAGATATGCATACATAAGTATGGGTGCAAATGTTGTGATGCATTGCATGAATGCATCGAGATAGTGCATGTGTCATTATGAATAACTAATGGCTGAAATGATGAATTGATGATAATTCTGGAACCATTTCAAGAGCTGTTATGGATGCAGTATAGTAAGTGCATGAAGAGGGTAGTCATGATCGATTAGCTGCCGGAAATGCTCTATGGAAGGGCAAGGTGGTACAAATAATACGCTTGTGAAGTAAGGAGTATCTAAACATTTCATTTTGGCATAAATGATGTGACTATACCTTGTAATTTTAGTATGATAATGATTGCATGAAGTAAATGAGTTTTGGTAATATTGATGTGCTAACAGCTGGAAGTATTTGAATTCTATAATTCTGGAAATGCTTCAATGATTGTTGCAACAATAGAAAAGGTTATATGCATCAAGACTTACCAAGTGTGTGGCTGATTGAAGTTCAGATTTCACGTAGATTGTTTAGGGCATGGAAAAGTGGGTAAGACCATGAAAAAGACCGGAATCTACCATGTGAAAGATCCAAACCTCATGAGAAGAGTCTCATGATTGTGAAAATAGTTTGTATGTTGAATGAATTGTCAATTTAAATTTGTAGATTTCAGATTTGAGAAATTGCTGGCAACTACTAATCACTATTGGCTTGCATAGAATTGTGCTAGGAGGAAGCATTGTAAGTGGGTGTTCATGTTATGCTAGTAAGCATAAATTATAATGGGAATAGTGGTGCTGCTTACAAGAGACCAACAAATGAGAATCACCTCATTTCTAAGCAAATCAATTTCTGTAGTAAACAGAATTGCAAATTCCTATTGAATTTAATTACTAATGTCATTGCTGCTTGGTTATGGAGTAATCAAATCTGGATTATATTAGTAGGTAAGGATTGTATTTGAGTGGTTGGCTACTTGATGAATGTGCCAGGGGTACACATTGTAGGAAGACCATGTGTGATGGCCTAAAGGAGCCAAACTTTATGGGGAGGTTTTCCCCTATCTTGGAAATGGGTTTCGGGTGAAACTCCATTGGACATTTTGGAAATGTCTCATCTGCACTACATGTTTGGTAAGCAACATGAGTGAGATGGTATCGATTATGTCAGTAAGACATGTGTGGATATGAAATGTAAAAAGGAGTTGGGATGGAAAACCGAGGGACTGTCAACTCAGAGAAGGGAGCCCCCATTCCTCCTTAACGAAGGAATACTGCCTTGGCAAATGGATAAGTGTTCTGTGACCCTAGCTAAGAATATGCATGTCAAATTGTTAAATTCAAAATGTAGAGCATGTTTTGATTTTATTTCCATTATCACAGATTGCTTGAGTATGAATAGGGCCTGCATGGCACACATTGGAAAGGGGTGCACACTTTCCCGATGTCAAATCATGAAAGGGTTTTCAATATTGATTACACCCTAGGGAGTGGATGCACTCCTGGTGTCTCAATACTTGATAGTGAATGATGTGAAATATGATTACAGTTTTAGAGCAATAACGCTGATGAGTTTGCTTATATTTCTTAACAGATGCAGTCTGGTGTTGCACACTAAATGGACAATGGCTTGGGCTCATCCTACCTTCTACTGAAGAGCACAGAGAAGGAGACATTCCCGAGGGACTGAAGAGCAGAGAAGGGAGTGATTTATTGTGTTGTATGGGGTAGTGGAATTAGAGCTAACTGCTGGAAATGAAACCTGGAAATGGTAATGGTAAAGTTCCAAGCCCAGTCAGCGTGAAGGTGTACTGGCTGGATGGTCTGATAAACCCAACTGTAGGTTGTCTTGACTGTGTAATTATTTGATGTTGTGAAAATTGTGGAAATTGTGGTTGGATGGACATTAATTAATCGATGCTGTGGAAATTATGGGAATGTTACAGTGTTGGATTGACTACCTGCAGTCTGATAAACCCAACTGTTAGCTGGCTTAGCTGAGTAGCCTGATAAACCCAGTAGTGTATTGGCTTGATTGGCAGTAGCCTGATAAACCCAATTGTATATTGGCTTGGATGGACGGTCTGATAAACCCAACTGTAGGTTGGCTTGACTGTGCTTGATATATATAAAAGGATGTAGTGAAGTAGCTTGCGTGCTGACCTAACATCCAAGTCCATAGGAAATCCCAAGGCTTGCAAAGCGAAGCAGGATCCTGTGGACCAGAGAAGAAACGCACAATACAGATAAGTATTGGATTATTTTGCAATTTCTTGCTTACGAATATACATGTGTATATGATTTGGTTATGATATTCTAAGCTCTTGTTTAAGAGATAAAAACCATTGAGAATAAACTAAACATGTGAATCTATTCAATGTTTGAATATAGGTATCACTGGGAGCGAGGACTATGAGAGCATCCTAGGGGTGCATGTGGACATGTGATTGTCCTGAAGAGCTCAAAATGAGCAGTAATGAAAAAGGTGCTAGTGAGACTGTGAAGGTCCTAGCAGTTGAGACAAACCATGTGGGGAGGCTCCATGGTTGAGCGGTCTGAAATAGACCGGAGACACTAAGTGTCATGACCAAGAGGGATTGGTCCAGCATTCTTAGTGAAGTGAAAGAGGCTGAGAGCATGAAAACCACAGTGGTGGTGTGGGTTCTAGGATGGAACAAGACAAAGATGGGGAAAACTCTTGCTTCTCTCTCTTTCCTTTTTTATTATACTTATGCTTGAAAACAAAAGATTGTTGAAAGCATGTATGGATGAAAATAGAATGTGTCTAGTTTCTTAAAATAATTAAGAATGTTGGAATAGTTAATTCCTTGCCCAATAATGGACATGAATGAGCTCATGTGCCTGTTGGGAAGGCATGAAAAATATGGAAGTCTCCTTGATGAGACTTGGACTGTCATACCAATTGGGTAATTAATTAACTAATTTTAATGCCTATATTATGCTTGGTCTAACAGAATTTCAATGATGCATTTCATAGGTGAGAAAAGTGAAATCCAGTAGTGCACATTGATCATGGCAGCAGACTAGAAGCTATTGGATTTGGCTGGAATTCTCCTTTAGACAATTTCCAAGGCCTAAGAGAATCTTGGAGAGATGCTCAAGGTACAGAAAAGGCAGAATGAGATGAACCACCAAATTTTGCAAGACTCTATTTCTTTGTAAAAGGAGGTAAAAATCCTTCTAGGAGCAATCCACGAAGGAAAGGAAAGTGGATCAATGATGGGACATTCGTCCAAGCGATCCATTAAGAAACCTTCCAGGCATGAAGACTTAAAGGAAATTGAGCAGGTAAAGATGAAGCAGCTAGCGAAATGTTGGAAATGCGGAGGACATAATTACCGTCGGGACTGCCAAACGAGGGAAGATAAAGAGGGTAGCAGCCATAAAGTTCCTAGACTTGGGGATGAGCCGAAAGCTGAGAACCAGCTGGAGAAGCTCGTGGAAGCTGAGGGGCTTGGTCCTGAAAGTTCAAGTAAATAATTGAACATGGGACAGATATGCAAAATTTTGAAATTTTGATGTGCAAATTGTATATGTATTCCTATGTATTGGAACATTGAGGACGATGTTATTCCAAGGGGGAGGGGATTTTAATACCCCTGGTTTTGACCTCGTTTACATTAGAAGATACATGATGTATACATTGTAATTAATCATGGTGTGGAGCTAAAGGAAAAAGCCCCACCATCGATTTGGTTGTGTTATGTTTCGGCAATGGGGGATCGTTGCCGATGGTATATCGTGCTAACCGGCACATTATAGTTTGGCATCATGTAAATATGCACATTAATTAAAATGAACCTACAGCCAGCTACGACGGTGCAACGTTAATGAAAAGGGCATGATTTCCTAAGGTTAAGGGGGGGATTGTCTAACCCATGGGAGCCACTGGGATATTTCCATCTGTCGACCACCCATTTAAAGCTCCTATTTTTAGTTGGGAGCAGTTATGAATGGGAAGTGGTGGGTGGAAGGACTGCCAGTCTTTGCCCCACGTACACTCCACCAGCAGGCTCGCTCTTCTCACGCGGAGGGCAGGGGGACAGTCACCATTCTCTCCACTCTTCCACTCACGGTTTCGTCTTGTTCATCTCACGTAGGTAGTCGGAGGGTCTGCTCTCGACCTTTGGCTGATTGTGGTCTGTGCAAGTTTTTCCTTTCAGGCAGGGAGTATTGTTTTACCTCATGCACAGGTCGAGGGTGTGTTCTCCTGCGGAGAGCTTGAAGAGCGGCCTAAGAGGCACGATTTCCCCTGTCAATTTGTGATATGTGTATGTGTTTTCCCCTGTCAACACTGGGAGTTTGGCTTCTCTCCCATTTGTGGACTGTGTAATGCTGTCGTGGTTTCATTATGAGATTGGGGCTATTGTTCTTCCCCTGGTTTGGGTTGTTGTGTGTGTGCCATTACCTTTTCGGGTTGTTGTTGAGTTGTTTTGGCCATGCTAGGGCTAAGAACAACTCTGAGTCGCCTTGCTGGGCTTGAGTTGCGTTCACCATTTTGGGTTGTCACCCTGTTTCCTTTGGTTTTCTTCACAGAGATGTGAACTGATTATTTTACTTCGAGTATGCAGTGGTTGGTCTTCGGACTGTGTGGAGTGGGATTGAAGGATAGGTATGCTTGAGAAACCTGGGTTTGGGAGCTACAGAGAGAGAGTTAGATGGCTGGCTTTCTTCTCCACAACCCCGGAAGAGCACTGGCAAGGGAATTCAGGGCATGAGGGATTGTGAAGTAGATAAGGACTGATTCCTGGTTTCGGGTGTGTGTGGGTGTCTTAGAAGTCAGGCTAGCTTCGGTGTAGGCGTCCTTAGCTCTTCCATGAGCACACCAGTTTAGCATTCAAACTTTCCTAGCTCCTTGATGGACTGATAAACCCAACTGTGTTGACTTGGCTGTATTATGTATCATTGGCTATGTGTAAGCCTGCTTAGTCCCTTATTCCTTGGGGAATCATGCCCAGCTTGGGGCTGGCAGTGCTGCTGAGAGATTGATGAGAATACTAGCCTATGGTTGGGTGGGACGTTATAGCGACGGAGTTGGTTGCAGGATGAGTTCTTACAAGATGAGTATTCTTGTCCATTTTGCTTCTGCAATTACATTTACTATTTCATGCATCATGATGAACATGTTGATGCTTGAATGTATATGTTTGCTTCCGTTGGATGTTGAGTAACTATGCATCCTTGTATGTTTTATGTTTCAAGCATTGTATTTTAGCATTATATGTATGTTCATGTTCATGGGGCTGGTTTCCCGGAGGTTTTTGATGGTTCGGTAGTGTCCTGTTCGTCGGTAAGAGGGTTGGGGATGTTACAAATGTAGGTACACTCTCCATGTCAGAGTATCATCTGCAGGACCATCCTTAGATAATAAGGACCACTTTGAAGACCAGAGTGTTATTTTCCACAAGACAATCCTCAAAAGAGGATACTATCATCCATAAGTGAATGTCGAACCTCATCAGCATCTGCAAGTAAAATTGGCCTCATTTTTACTAGAGCATCACTTCCATCCCATCTTCAATGACAGTCTCATAATCACTCCCACTTTTTAGGGAGGATCCATATCATCAACCTACTCCCCCTTTTTCTGAGGAGGGTTCATATCTTCAACCTATTCTTCCTTTCTGAGGAGTGTCCATATATTCGACCCGTTCTTCCTTTCAAAGGAGGGTCCATATCTTCAAACTATTCCACCTTTTCGAGGAGAGTCCATATCTTCAACCTGTTCCTCCTTTCTAATAAGGGTCCATATCATCATCGTTCCTCCTTGTGAGGAGAGTCTGTTGCATCATCATTGTTCCTCCTTACGAGGAAAGTCTTTTTGGACTACACCAAGATTGTCATAAAGTATTCAAACTTTACTTGAGACAGAGGCTTGGTCAACACATCAACAACTTGCTCATTGGTACTCACATAATGTAGTTTTATAGCTCCCTTTTGTACCATATCCATTATATAAAAATATCAGACTTCTAAGTGGTTTGATTTATCATGGAACACATGATTCTTTGTCATCTTTATACAACTCTAGTTGTCACATAGAATTACTGGGGTATCCAACTCCATGTCAAATAGACCTGACATCAGTTTCCGAAGCCATATCGCTTCACAACTAGCAAGCAATATTCTATGTACTCTGCTTCAACCGTGCTGAGAGAAACACTAGACTGTTTCTTACTAAACCATGAGATCATGGCGGATCCCAGACAATAACATCCCCCTTAGGTGCTCTTTCTGTATGTGACACTTCCTGCCAAATTTGAATCTGTATATCCATGCAATTTGTAGTCATGATCTCTATCATAGTATAGTCCAAAGTCTATCATACCCTTAGGTACCTCATCACATGCTTTGCAACTATCAGGTGAACCCGTCTATGTCTAACTAGATATTGAATTAAGGTGTTCATAGAAAAGCATATTTCTGGCCTTGTATTCGTTAGATACATCAACGACCCAATAATCTGTCTGTACCGAGTCATATCCACTAACTTTGATGATCCATGAAATAATAGCTTCAGTTGGTATCCATGGGTGTGTCCATGGCTTTATAATCCAGCATATCAAATATTTTCAAGATTTCCACTACATACTTTCCCTGGTTTAGAAAGATTCATTCTGGTCTCTGCCACACTTCCATCCCAAGAACAATGCATCAATCCAAGATCTTTCATCTCAAATTCTTCAGCTAGCTTCTTCTTGCAATCTGTAATATGTTTCTCATTTCTTGTCAGAAATAGATCATCCACAATCAACAATAGTATGACAGGCTCATCATCCATAACCTTCATGTAAAGGTTAGGATCAACTTTACTTTTGGTAAATCCCAAGCTTGTCAAGGAGTTATCTATTATTCCATACCAAGCTTTAGGAGCTTGCTTCAGTTCATACATATCCTTAACTTTTCAACTTACATACATGAGTCACTCTGTATTCAACTTCAAATCCTTGTGGTTGTTCGATGTATACTTCTTCCTCAATCACACCATTTAGGAAGGTTGTCTTTACATCCATTTGGTGTAGATCCCACTTCATCAAGGAACCAAGTGCCATGATGGTTTTGATGGAAGTGTACCTTGTTACTGGAGCAAATGTCTCTTCATAATCAATCACCTCTTTATGAGAGAATCCTCTGGCCACAAATCTTATCTTGTATTTTTCAATACTTCCATCAGCTACATGTTTTATCTTGTAGATCCACTTCGAAGATACCATGCTCTTGTTTTATGGTTTGGGCACTATATCCCAAAGATCATTCTTCAGTATTGAATGGCATTCTTTCGTCATTGCTTCCACCCATTCTTTCTTCTATGTAGCTTACTCATAGCTGGTGGGTTGTATATCTACAATGTCACGCATCAAAGCTACATAACTAGAGATTGGATTTGATCTCTTGTTAGTGTGGAGCCTTCTGGGCTCCATGCTTCTCTACTACTATGATTTCTCTCACCCAAGTAGGTTTTATCTTTCAAGATATATCCATAGTATGGGATTCTTTAGGTTCTATTATATCATGATATTTTGATGCTACCATTTCAAGAGAGGGTTCATCTTCTACCTTTATGGGAGGTACATCCTCTTCATGTACTTCTTCAAGATGTCACCTTCTGTATTTCTTAAGAGTTGTTTCTTCGTCAAATGTTACATTCCCACTAATCTCTATATGATGGAATCCTGAAATGTATATCCTGGAGGCTTTGGAGACTTCACAGTATCCAACAAATATTCCCTTCTTTCCAGAAGGATCCAACTTGGTTCTCTTCTCTTTCAGAATATGAACATATACTGGAAAACCAAATATGCCTCACTTCAGGTTTCTTTCCTGTATACATTTCTTCAGGAGTCTTGAATCTAAGAGCACGGTGAGATAATCTACTCTACAAATACACAATTGTTCTTGTTGCTTTAGGCCACAGATGCATGGGAATGTCTTGGTCATGAATAATTGTTTTCACTGCTTCCATAATGGTTCTATTCTTTCTTTCCACAACACCATTATGTTGGGGATTGTAGGGAGTGGTTAGCTCCCTCTTGATTCCAGCTTCTTTGTAGAATGCTTCAAATTATTTTGAAGTATATTCTCCACCATGGTCTAATCTGAGTGTCTTGATTCTTATTTTTGAATGGTTCCCTATCAGAGCTTTGAATTCCTTGAATTTCTTGGACACTTCATTCTTGGTCTTCAAGAAGTATATCCATGTATTTCTTGAATAGTCATAAATAAATGTGACATGATATTCATATCCAATTAAATATGTGGAGGGAATAGGACCACATACATCATAATGAATTAATTCCAATGTACATTTAGTATTGTTTCACTTTTTGAAAATGGATTCTTGATGTTCTTTCCTCTTGCACATCCTTTACAAGTACCTTCAGGATCAATCTTCAAATCTGGTAAACCTGTTACCACCTTGCTCACATAGGGTAATTCTTTGTAGTTGATGTGAGAAATCCTTCTATACCATAGTTCACTTAAGCTAGTAGTCTCATGGACAAGGGTTGTTTTTGGATGTCCCTTGAGTTTGTACAATCCTCCTTCTTCTTCACATATGACCACCGCATCTTCAATTGTATTTCCTTTGGTCCACATGAGTACTTGTCATTTATAAAATC
>LPNX010040924.1:44264-68632 GCA_001517045.1 Pseudotsuga menziesii
CTATACATATTCTTCTTTTTCTTATCTCTTTCGAGCTCTTTCTTCTTCTTCATCATCCTCATCTTCATCTAGATGAGCATGATGTCTTTTGTTCTTCTTCTTCTTCAATGGAAACTCTCTGGCAAGGTGTCCTATCTTATGACAATTATAACATTGATATTTGTAGTAGTCTTTCTTCTGACTGTTTTATCTTTTCCTTCAAAACTTCTTTGGAGGTCTATAGTCCTTGTGACTATCCTTATTGAAGTTTAATTGTCTTCTTCTTCTGGTATGGGTGGCTAGAGCTTGATCATCTTATTTAAGTAGAGCTTCTCTGTTAACTACTCTAGCTTCCTCTTGGATGCAGCCTTCCCATACAATGTCAAACTTCATACTTTATTTTCTGGCACACATAGTCTATATGAATGAATCCCAAGGTCTAGTGAGACCATTGGGAGCAGTCATGACTAGTTCATCTTCATCAAGGGAGTCTCCAATGGCATCTAGTTGTTCCTTGATTTGGGAGACCATTATGAAGTAATCTTGAATTGACTCTCCTTTACTGATATTGGTGCTCTTTAGTTGAGCTCTAAAATTCATGTTTATGTTGATGTTCCTTCCCTCACACATTCTAGAAAGGGAATCATACATTTGATTTGGTGTCTCTTTAGATTACACTTGATGGATCAAGTGATATTTGATAGAATCAACAATGATCCCCATTACCTTGATTAGGTCCTTCTGGTACTTCTCCTTAGCTTCATCTTCTTATGGTTCTAGGACTTCATCTTTGATGTACTTGTCAAGACCATTCTCTATAAGAATGAGACCAATCCTATACTTCCATGCTCAGAAATTTTCAATGCCTTCCACCTTATCCTCAAGATTAGTGCTTGGGGCCATCCTATCCAGGAGGTCACTAAAAATTGAAATTTCTCAAAATGAAAAGCTAACATTACCGAGAGATGCTCTTGACTGAGGCGAGTTGTTTGGGCCACTTGGTTTATGGAGAACCTAAATCTTCACCCTTCAAAACTTGCTTGTGAGGTTTCAATTTCTACAGAATTATGTTTTTGGTTTACTGTAGTTTTTTGGTTCAGGGCCAAACTAGGGTTTAGATTTCTCAGAGATACACCCACTTAAAAACTTTGATCTAGGGCTTAATAGATGCACTCTAGGCAAGCACAACTTTCTATGTAAGAAGATCTTCAAAATTCCAACTTTTGCAGAAACCCTAATTTATTGTCAGAGGGAGAGGAGAGAGAGTTTCACCTTGTGAAATTTGTTCTATTCAGGATAGTTCTGATACTATGTTAAGATTTCATATGCGTAGATAGATATCATTAATTTTTAACCCAAATTCACAATAGTATCATATACATAATCATTGAAAGAAACACAATCACAAGATAGACACATATTTATCCTAGGAAACCCTCAAGGGGAAGACAACCCTGCAAAACTTCCTTTGAATAATATGTATAAGATAAAACCCAAAACATGCAATCCTACTCCTTGTTCGTATCTCTCTCTCTCTCTCTCCTATGCGTAATACACAAGTGTGAGTCTGTGTTTAAATGAGGAACACAACTCCTCTATTTATAGTCTTTTTGTCACTTGACATTTAATTAACAAGTCGACCCCACTAAACTGTCAGGGCCGACATCACCTAGGAAATCACAAAACAATATTATATTATATTCATTAGGGTACCATTGACCTGACTTACAATGGACGCTTTACCTCATGACTCTATGATGACCAATTACAATAGTAACATCAGTAAAATACTTGTAGAATATCCTTTGAAGTTACAATATTTCAACAAGACTATGGCCTACTTTACAAAGATGGAGGATTAACCACAACAACATGTTGTACAGATTTCATAGCATGGCTTAATAACAAAAAGTATCTATTGTATAGTTTCATAGATATTAAAAACAACATGATGTAGCTACACTAATAGTCTAGTCCCTTAATCATTACACTACAATCCATTTAGAGATTTATGGATAGAAACATCATGAGATAGTTGCACTAACAACTCAAACACACAATTCATTACACTATGACATAGTTTCACTAGCATTCAACCACCTAATTATGCACACCACGATACACATTTTTAACAATGAGTTATAATTAGACATTACAAAAACCATGTACAATAGGATGAAACAATTGAGAAAGTTGGTGTAGTCCAATCGACAAATTATCTTCTTATTCTTTGTCTCTTCCTTCACCTCCTCCTATGTTGTTCTAATAATACACAAAAGTTAAGTTGATAGGTGGGAATGCAAAGTGATTTAGTTTTCTTGAACTTACTATTAATTGTGTTCATCTCATTGTATAGTGTTTTGCTTCTTTTGATTTCTAAATCCTAAGTACATTGTATAATTTATTTTCTAACAATATTTATGTTCTATTGTTGCCAAAACAACACAACATTATGATTTATATATATACAAGTTCAATTATTTTGAGCATGTATATTTCTAGAGTGTTCAACCATTGTATTAAATTTTATGAAATATCACTGTGTGGTGGTTTATGATGAATGACATGTTTTGGATGGACACTCCACCCATCTTCAAGATCCATATGAAATTGTTCTAGATAGGAAAATTACGACCATTAAATAAAAATGAGGGTATTATTATCCATTTGGTCATGAATAAAAGAATAGTGAAATGGAAATAGTCGTGAGAGACAAGAATTAATTTTAGTTGAATAGAAAAAATATTATAATAATAGAGTTTTGTGATTCTTTGTTTAAGGGTATTTAAATAAGAAAATAAATTAAGTATAATGATAATAAAGAGTGGATATATGTGTGTGTGGAGATTTACAAAAGGACTAATATAAATGTCGAAAAATATCATATTAAAAAAATTCATAATTAAAGGTAACTTCAATAAATAATTATTAATTAAATAGTGAGAATAAATAAAAATAATAAATTAACGCCCACGAGGTGTAGAATAGATGGTGAATGAGTGTACTTTTAAGGCACTCCTTCTGTTAGGTCATCGGTTCTGTAACACCCTGGTTTTGACCCCATGATATTTTGAATATTGCACATGATGTATATACATTGTATTAGGATTATGGCATGGAGTTCAAGGCCAAGGCCCTGCCATCGATCTGGTATTTTGTATATAGGTGATCAAGGTTGATGCCTAAGGTTATGGTTAGTGTGCTAGTCAAAGCACAAAGCATTTTTTGAATATCATGTAAATGCACAATCTAATAAAATACCACAACTAGCTATAGAATTGCAACGTGGAAGAGATGGGGTCATGATTTCACAATGGATAGGGTGGGGGAGTTGGTCAAACCTTCGAGCCTATAGGGTTAAGCCATGTGTCATTGAGAAAACCATTGAACCTCAGCTACCCTTTTTGTCCCTGCACTCGATCATTAATTCCTTCCAGAATCGGATGAGGCAGTTAATTCCTGGTAGACTGTTGTCTGTGTAGGCCTATATCCTGGGGGAAGCCACACTTTTGCTTCTGTAGGAAGCAAGCACGTGATGCATTCCCAGTCCCTCAGAGGATGTCGTGTTTGGGTTTTCCTAACTCCTTCTCATTTGGGGGAACCATTCCATCGTGGTAGGGGGATGCTACCATTTCAATCTCTCTAGACTGCTCATTCGCGCTGTGCGTTCACCTGTGTTGCAGATCCATGGTTTTTGTGTATGTGATTGTGCATCCCTGATCTCGTCGCTGTGTTGGTTTAATGCCTAGAACCGCAGAACTAGTTATCTACAAGTATTTGCCTTTATCGAGCAAGAGAGAAGGGGTTTGTGGTTTAGATGGTTCGATTTCACTCTCTTGAGTCTCAGAAGGTGTTTCCATAGTGGGTTTCTCTGTTCAAGAGTGAGAAATCCTGTTTTGATGGTCTACATTGTGGTTGTTGTGTTGTGCACCTAGGTTTGGGTCTGATTGGTATGCAAGACTGAGGAGTGGAAGAGAAGAGGATTGGATTTGTAACCTAGTGCAGAAAGGAACCTCAGGAGAAGGTAAGAGTGGCTGGTAGATCCTTAATGCATGATCTGAAGAGCACTAGAAGGGACGCATAACTTGAAGGAATATTGAGCAGAGACAGGGATGCTACCTTGTGTTGGGATGTAGGTAATGNGAGATCCTTAATGCATGATCTGAAGAGCACTAGAAGGGACGCATAACTTGAAGGAATATTGAGCAGAGACAGGGATGCTACCTTGTGTTGGGATGTAGGTAATGTGGATGCCATGATAGATAGATCTTGTGGAGGTGTCCTTATCTCTTAAGTGATCCACTAGTCTAGTCTTATTACCTTTCCATTACTTAAGCAGCCTGTAAACCCAAGGGATATTGGCTTGGCCTTGGGTCATGTTAACCCAATTGGATCTTGGTTTGGCTGAGTCTTGTTTTGTTTTGGCCTTGTGTGTAATCCTTGGTTGGACAGCCTGTTAACCCAACTGTGAGAGATGGTTTGGTCTTGGGGCCTGTGAACCCATCTATTGGCTTGGTTGGTCCTTAATGCAAGTGTTGGATTGATAAGCCTGCAACTTGTCAACCCAACTAGGTGTTGGCTTGGTTGGACAGTCTAATAAGTCCAAATAGGTGATGGCTTGACTGTGTGTTAAAAATATCTGGCTGTGTGTGAGTCTGTTGTTCCCTAGTTCCTTATGGAGTCATACCCAACTGTAACGTCCCAGACCCTCCGATCGACGAAGAGGATGCTACCATGGTGTTAACCATCTGGGCTAAGAGCTCCATGAACATGTACATTCAGAAAATGGTGAAAAGCTGAAACAGAATGCTTTGAACTAAAACATGCATACATGATTATTTATCATACACAGCGGAAGCAACATACATTCATACAAGCATTCAACATGTTCATAATGATCATTAACAGTAAATAGGATTGCATAAGTAAAATAGACAAGATTACTTATCTTATAAAAAACTCGTTCCGCAACCAGCTATGTCACTGCAACGTTCCACCCAACCATAGGCTAGCACGCTCCTAAATCTCTCAGCAATGCTGCCACCCCCGAGCCAGGCATGAATCCCTAAGGAATAAGGAACTAACAGGCTTACACATAGCCAAGGGTACATAGTTCAGCCAAGCCAACATGGTTGGGTTTATCAGGCGAACAACAGATCAGCCAAGCCAACATAGTTGGGTTTATCAGGCGAACAACAGATCAGCCAAGCCAACATAGTTGGGTTTATCAGGCCATCCAGGAGCTGGGAAATGCTAATGCTAAGCTGATGAGCTCATTGAAGAGCTGTAGACACCAACACCAGAACCAGCCTGGATTCTAGAACACCCACACACACCCAACACAAGGAAGTCAGTCCCTTCTCTGCAATGCAATCCCTCAGACCCTGATCTTCCCTTCAGTGCTCTTCAGGGGCTGTGGAGAAGAAATACAGCTCAGTAGCTCTTGTCCGTGTGGTTCTCAACCCACCAGGTTTATCAAGCACCGCAGGCCCTCATTCACCAACCCAAAATAGTCCAAGGACAAATCCACTACATACAGGCAGCCAAACAGCTATTCAAGCGTTTACGGGGAAAAACACAGTCAAGCCATCATGGCAAACATCAGTTAACACACTCACATGAACCCACAACAAACCAGTCTTCAATACCATCGCTGTGAGACTTACACAGACCGAAAAATGGTCAAAAGTCACGGCCAACATCCACAGCTCAGCATGGATTCACAGGAAGAATCACCCCGATCTTATACCAATGCCGCATTGTAGGTGACTCAGTCAACAATGCGTGGGGAAAACCGCACCATCAATCAGTGGAAAAACAATCCCAATAATTTCCGCTCACGATCCGCTATGATGGATGAAAAACAATACACAGTCCAATGCATGGAGGCAGAAGTTGGTTCTCTGCGTGGATGGAAAGAACAGAATAACAGACCAACAATTAGCGCTAGAGAGAGGAGGCGAACCCCCACACAATGGATGGTAAAACATTTTATCCCCCGTCTTGCATGAGGAAGACGAACAACCATGATCCAAGGGAGTGGGTAGAACGGTCCCTACGTTGTGGAGAGGGGAGCAAGCATGGGCGTGGTAGTGGTCTTCATACCAGCCAATCACTGCCTCAACTAACAAAAAGGAAATAACCAAGGGAGGTGGTGACACATAGTTCTCCCTCGTGACTCAATGTTCCCCATCCCCCTTTCCTTATCCTTTGGAATCATGCCCCTTCTCAATTTAGTTGCGGCGAACATACTTGGTTGGGTTATTTAATTAAAATGTGTGTTTACATGATGCCACAATTAAATATATGCCACATGTCCCGATATACCATCGGCGACCATTCCTAATCAGAAACACAACATAACCAAATCTATGGTGGGGCCTTGGCCTTTAGCTCCGCACCAAGATTATTTACAACATATGTATACTATGTACTTTAATGCAAGCGAGGTTAAAACTAGGGTATTACACCAACTCGGGGGTGGCAGTGGTGTTGAGAGATTAAAGAACACATTGGCTTATGGTTGGGTGGAACGTTGCAACTACATAGCTAGTTGCAGGACAACTTCATCCTTCAAGATAAGTATTCTTGTTATGTTGTTTATGCAATGTATTTGCCTATGAATTGTTCTGTTCATGATTGAATGCTTAATGATGATGAAGTAGATGGTTACTTGTGTATATTTCCTGCATTTTATCTCTGTTTTTGCCTTATATGTTTTTATGCATTTTTTCCTAAGTTCATGGAGGCTAAAATCCTATTACCAAGGTCAGAATACTTATGACTCAATGTTTTTGCCCTTTGAGATCTGCTTAGGAGAGGCGGAAGCCAGAAAGGAGTAGTTGAACTAGGTAGGAAGGTTGTGTTTCTGCATCCCGAGATACGCAGTGGAAGGTGGAGTGCAGGAGGCGAAAGAAATAAGTTCCATCGATGCAAAATGTGGGATTTTTTATTTCCGAGATCTGCTTGCGGAAGGCGAAAGACGGAAGGTATAAATTAGGATAAAAGATAAGGTAGAAAGTGGGCTTTCCGACTTCCAATGTCCGAGATCGGAGGGTAGAAGTCAGAAGCGTAAAAGGATTCTAAGGTAGAAGGGTAACTTTTTGATTCCTGGAATCTGCCTGCGGAAGGCAGGAAGTAGAAAGCAGAAGTGCAGAAGGTGGAAAGGCTGTCAAATGTTTCTTCGCACATTTATGTTTCCAATTTCTGACTTCCGAGGCTGGAAGGAAGAAAGCAGAAGTGTGGGAGTGGAAGGTTGGCATAAAGCTTCATTGAAAGATTGAAGTTTTGATTTTTTACTTTCGAGGTCGGAAGGCAGAAAGTGAAAGTGCAGAAGCGGAAGATTGGAAGAACGCTTCGTCGAAATATTGGAGTTTTGATTTCCAACCTCCGAGGTCGGCAGTGCGGAAAGGGAAAGGTTAGTTCAGAAATGGCCATTATGGATGCATAATGGATAACTGAAGGGAGGAATGAGTGGTATAGTGGTTCTAAGCCTAAGATGAAGGTTAGAGAATAGGTTAACATCCATACTTGGTGTTTAGTAGAAAAACAAAGAGGTTCTTTAAGCAATTTTTTTTTAATAATCTGCATTATGGGGTATGGGGACCTGACACTGTGGTATCATAGGAAATGGTTGCAATATTGGGTCTAGATGGGCCATGTGAATATTTTCAAGAACTATTGGTTACAACATTGCAACTAATTGTGTTTTTAATTTTTGAAAATTATCATGTATCTAACAAACATGTCTGTCAACACATTTTTTTGCAGAGTCATAGTGCAGATTAGAAAGGTGGGTTTTTAGCTTAAACCATGAGAACCTACAGCGGGTATAATGTATGATATCCCCATGGGTATGAGGAATATGTTATGGGTGAGAACGTTATAGTCGAAAATGATTAAACCGATTCTAATGGAAGGAGATATTGGGATACCTTGCCATATTTTACAACCTCCATGAGAAGCCTAAGGGTGGAAATGCAGAGTTACAGACCAGCCAATGAAAAATTGGTCAAGAATCAAGAAGATCAAAATAGGATGAATGCAACCATGCTGCCGAGTTTGATAGAATTACAAAGAAAGATGGACTATTGGAATGGGACAGTAAAACCTGAAGGAAGTAAGAGCAGCACTAGAACAAGGAAAAGGACTTCTAGCGGGTCATCTGACTCAAAAGAATCCAATGGGGGTTCAAGCTCTTCTTCTCACAAGAGCAAGAGAAAGAGGCGCCATAAGAATATCTCTCGAGGTGAATTTAAGAAGGCTAAACCTCCTACATTTAATGGTGAGATAAAGACTGGTCAAGAAGTTGAAGCTTGGCTTCTTGGGATGAGGAAGTATTTCCAAGTCCAGGACTATTTAGGAAACATGAAGGCTTAAGTGGAAATAGTTCAAGAAGTATTTCAAGCAGAAATACCTCTATAGCAGGTATTATGATGAAAAAATTAAGGAATTCCATGAGCTGATATTGGGACAACTAACAATGGAAGAATATGCCAATAAGTTCTTGGAGCTATTAATATATGTCAGGTACATCAAATATGAGAAGGTGAAGATCCATCATTTTTTGCATGGATTACCTCAGTCTTACAAAGACCGAATTGATTTTGATGAACCTAGAATGCTGGAAGAGGCTATTAGAAAGGCCAAGTATTGTTATGAACAGAACAAAGGCAAGCTTGGTCATCATAAGGCTTGGAAGGAAAATAAGAATGTGAATTTTGAATAGATAAATAAAGGATTCAAACCTTCCAACTTTAGAAACCAACAACAAAGGAAACCATCACAGACTGTAAATCAGCCAGCCAGAGTGATGGGGGGGGAAGCCAAGAGATCCATGACAGAACATAGAACCCCTCCAATGTTGGAGGTGTGGAGGACTGCACACACGCAAGAACTGTCCTCATGAGGAAGGGTATGTAAGTCCGTCTTACAACATCCAAGAAGTTGAAACTGTTGGTCAGGTGGCAAGGACATTCCCTAGGATTTATGCAGCGTTAGAGGACTGACAAGAAGATCATCAATCAACGGTGGTTGAGGTTGCAGGTAATATTGTTGAGCAATCTATTTCTGTTTTGATTGACCCTAGTTCTACTCACAGTTATATTACTCCTAGAGTAGTTGAGATTTGTACTTTTAAGAAGTTAAAGCATAGTAAGTCATGGTTAGTTCATCTAGCCACCGGGACTAAGAGGAAGGTCAGTGAGATTGTAGAAAAATTTCCATTAGAGATGAATGGGTTAGTGACTTATGCAGATCTAAATGTTCTGCCACTTGGTTCCAGGTATGACATTCTCATTGGAATGGATTGGTTAGAACCTCACAAGGTAAAGGTTGAATGTTACAATAAGACCTTATCAATCTAGAAGAAGTAAACAATGAGGTTGTTGCTTTATCTTGGAGGATCATACATATGTTGGCATATATTCTTGTGTCTTTTCTTCTTGATGAGAAATAAAAGTACATTTTCTCTCCAAATTGCAATTTTTGGAGCGGATTTTATAGGTACATAATCAAGCATTTTTATGTCAGCTTGTAACTGATGGATGTATACCACTTCTGGCGAAATGGTTGGTTCTAGCATCAATTGATGGGGGGGGGGATTGTGTTTGTATTGATCTCAAGTTCTAAAATACGATGGTGTATGTGGTGGAGTTTCTTGGGAAATTGGTAGTTCTATGATTCCAAAATAGGGTTCTACTTCTCTATGGCATTGTTAGAATTCACTGCACTTTGCCCTTTGTCTTAAAATTGGTGGATCATGAATTATGGTGAAAGAATGACGACGATTTAAATATTCTTGTTCAAGGGGAAGTTGTCAAAGTAACAAAGGGATTTCTTCTTTGACAATAGAATGGAAGCGAGGTAGAATTGGAGCTAATGTGTAATGTGTACAATGGGCAGATGGAAAAGAGTGAAAGACATTTTTTAAAGACCTCAACGGGAGGCAAAGATCAAAGAGACTGAAGAAATGTTATATTTTTTTGAAGTTGCACTTGATTAGTATAGTTGATATAGTTATGCAACAACAAACATTCAATTCACGTGTATTTTTCACAATTCATGTAGAAAGTGTATAAGCAACCAACATAAGTTTGTTGGAGTAAAGAAATTGCAAGTTATCACACGAGGAATGCACATTTGTCTTTATTCTCCATGATGCACAATGTAGTCCAATGCCTATGCAACACTTGAGGAACAAATAGCATATACCATGTACCTTCAATTTCAAACATTGATTGGTGGCATGAACAAGTATATGGTAGATGGAATAGAGCATTGGTGCCCTATGAGGTGTTGTAGAGGGGGCAATGATATTTGTGTTTGGGGTGGTAGGTTGAATTGCCATGTTCCTGGTTTTTACCTGAACCTTCATTTTGGGAAGAGGTTGGGTGGAAGGGGGGATCTCTTTTATATCCATGGGTCATGGTGCATGAGAAGTACCAACCAAATGAATACGTGTTAATACTACTTAGGGGGTGTGTTGGGGGTTAGGTGGGGAAAGGTACCAAATGGGAAGGCCTAAAGTAATCCTTGAGAGGTTAATAGTAGCCATCATAAGGGTTCCAACAATATCTAAAGGAGGAAAGAGGAACGATACTTAATGGATAGCAATTTCCACCCACATATGTCGTGTAATATGAGTTCGATTTAGTGGCCTTTGTTGTAAAGCAGGATCATTCTTACCGGTGATAACACATAACTCTAAAAAGTCTTCTTAAGGTATAGGTTCTAAAAATGTTTATATCATATAGGCATCTTGGAATATTCCAAGACTAAGTCTAAGAGGGAGCCTTGGGATCACGATAAGTAAGTTGATCAAGCACAATATTATTATGTTTGTGAGGGGAAATATTTATTCTAAACATAGTGGAAGTGACCACTTCCATAGCATACATGTAGCTATGACAAGGAGGAGGTTATAATTTAACTGGGCATCGAGAATCTCAATATCTATTAGGACTATCTTATTGGTGAGTTTGATGGGAACAATTTGGAGAATATCTTGTAGTTGACAAGGCATACCATCATACACACTAAAATGACGCAAGAGACAAGGTCAACTCATGGGAACCAATTCTTCCATATATGTGTCAACATGAAAAGGTGGAGACTCCTTCATTAATGAAACATCGATGGATAATCATTCTTGATGGTGACATGAACCTCAAAGGATATTGAAGAAGTCATTTAAACATTATCTAAATTAAAGATCATTAGATGAGGATCAAAGGATTTATAGTGCCTAATGTAGATAGAAGAGACTTGCATTGCACAAAATAGTTCTTGAGAACTTCCAAGGTAGACTTGCATTATGTCCTAGTAGATGTAATGTCCCTTTTGGTAAGGGTAAATTGTTATTCTTGTTGGAATTGACAAGTTTTGATTGCATGCCATATAGATTATGTCAAGTATACAAATTGACGTCAGTGGAGTCCATGAAGATGTTATTGATGAACATGCTCATTTGGATGTCTGACGTAGATGGTTGATTTGGGTGGGACATCATTGGTTTTGTTATGACTACCCCTTGTGGTGGAATGAGGTTTTATAGTATCATCATTTGTGACATGGTAGGATGATGATATGGAACATTATGTTGGCCTTGAGGGGCATTAGCATGCTAACACGTTTTAGTGACCTCATCCCATAGTTGGTGAGCTCTAGTGAGATTCAAACAATGATGATACAATTTTGGTCAAGGAGGTCGAAGAGTTCGCAAAAGAGGTCAAGGAGGTCAAAGAGTTCACATAGGAGCTGAAGGAGGTTGAGGAGTCCATATAGGAGGTCGAGGAGGTCACAGAGGAAGTCAAAAGAGGTCATCGATGAGGCTGATAACCCATAAAGGATGTAATGCCTCCAAAATTGTTCAGTACCCACACTTCACTTGAAATTTCTGAGTTTGACAAAAAATTCTATAGAGTTTGGTTGGACACCATTTTTGTGTGAAATGCACCTTTAATTCTTCACGAATCCTCATTTTTCAATCTTGGGTTTCTAGGTTTCTATATTAGGTTTTTAGGGTTAGATTAGTGTTTATTGGGAAATATTATGTTTCTAGAGTTTCTAGGACTAGATTAGGTTTCTAGGGTTTTTATGGATAATTAGGTTTCTAAGGATAGATTAGGAATAGGGAATTTAGAGAGATTGAATACTACTATTATTTATTATCAAAATTACGCAAGGAGAATGAGACTGTATGCCTCCCTCAACAACTACCTCACAATTGGTTTTTGTTGTTGAGGAGAATGAGAATTAAGGCAAAGTGGTCGTTTCTCTATAGCCTACTATGGTAAAAAAATGGTATGTTGTATGCATTCCCAAGTAAGATGTTCTAGACCAAGATTGTGTACATGATAACCATTAGTTACCTATTGATAAATAGAGATACCAGGTAATTAGATTTTTTAAACAAAGGAAGTAATCCCTTTGTTTCTTTCCAGTTACTTATGCAAAAGGCTTGCATAATGTGAGACACTAGACAAACAACCAAATAAATATGTAACTGAGTATTATTTATGTACAAGAATTTGACAACTATTCATTGGTACAAACTAGCATTCACTTGAGGCATGAGAGGCAACTTAACCTTGCACCTAAAAAGGGTTTACTACTCTCTCTTTGTATTTATATAAAAGGAAAGCAATAAAAAACAGAATGCAATAACTACAAAAGAAAGGTGTCGTATGATATGCATTATGTTCAACAAATCACCAACTCATTGCTAATACAAACTAGGATTCACTTGATCCATGATGCAATTTAATCTTGCATTGAAAAGGGTTGGATGCTCGTATTTACTTCGCAGGGTAGTGATCAGGGCATCTCCCTAGCAGCTGGTCAGAGGAGTACAATTTCCTCGAGGCATCGGGTATACATCTTTGTAATAGTACAAATATAATTTGAAAATAGTTTTTTTTATGTGTTTTTTCATAAGTATATTTGTTTGGTTTATATTATAATGTTATTTGTATATTTGTTGCAGAGTGTTGATCCGGGAAGCCGTCCGACTGTTGATTAGACTACAACAACCTTGGGGAAATAGGTATACCTGATTCTAATTATACAATTTAAATACGTCAAAATGTTTCCTTATTATGTTGTTTCCATGAGAATTTCATATAATTTTTTCTACAAGCTAAGGCAATAAATGAATTGGTGATGCTTTTTAATTCACGAGTTTGTTAGCAAAATAATGTATCCTATATGTTCCAAATAAACAATTTTGGAATATATGTTCTAATGCTTATCATCATTTTTCGCGGTACTAATAATATGATGTAGTTGTGAGAGACCTTGCATGAGATATTTCCATCCAAATAGAGAATCTGGAGAGGATTGCAACTATAAATCTCTAAGTTTAACAAAAGCACAAGGGTAAGTTCAAGATGCCACCACTTCTTGTAAACACGATGCTAGTTTTTGAGCTTTTCCAATTCTTGTTATTATCTTGATTTCCCATGATTATTCATAATTGGTGTAGGACATACACAACTTCTACTGCCTAAGCTATAAGCATAAGAAGCATTAGTACAACTTGATAAAATGATATGATATTTAAAATAACACGTTGTCTTATGGACATGAGTATATTCAAGTGAACATATATAATATTTATTGAAATGGTGTACGCAGGTCCCATATATAGCTTCATCCTTGGGGAGTGTCAAGATTGGCACAAATGGTCATAGAGACCTATTTGATTGGGTCACTATACAACTTACAAAACTTAATGATCAACGTGATGTTGTACAACTTTTGAAATCGACATCCCTTGCTCTGGAAGAATGACATATTGTGCTAGTTGTCCATATTTTTCTGTAATCATTGTCTTTGGAATATTTCATTGAAAATGCTATGGATATTAGGACAATTCATACTACTGCATATCCCTTATGCATCCAACCCATTGAAACTAAACATGCCACTATTCTCCATCTTAAAAAGTATCCAAAAGGATACGTGGTCCTATTGTAAACATCTAGTCGCCATCTCATTTACCACCATGTTGAAATTAACACTGCTAAAATATATAAGAAGATAGGCTCTATTCTTGATCTGAGAACTATGAATAACATGTATCATAGACACACTACTATATGATCACCCCACATCAAATGCATATCATATATATATTTTATGCTAACTAATGCTAATGTTTATAATTATTTATCTATGCAGGCCTCATCTCAAATAAAAATTGACTTAGGCATATTAAAAAAAACTCTAAAACCCATCCATTACATCATTAATCCTAACAAAATTTAATCGTCCTAAAGTCCACATACCTATTCATAAATTTCAAAGTCTCCCCCCCCACTTCAATTTCACTAACCCTTATAAGTCATGCTCTAGGAGTCTAGCAACTTAAGTCTAGGTTGGAGGTGTAGAAACCATAAAATATGTAGAGGTACAAAGGAACACATGGCATGGAGATCACTTGGTTGTAAAAGCTAAATCCATTGAGGCATAAGTGGAACATATCAAATCTAACTGCAAAGCACATAGGTGTAGATCTCACCAAGGAATAAAGGAGTGGGGTTTAGTGTCTAGTGCAAGGTGAAAATCGAGTATCCACCACCATAATCATTGAACTCTTCTCGTGAATCCCAACTCATATCCATCATCCCTTCTTATTAATGTCAACTCATATTCATCATCTAAAAGAGTATTTTGCAACCTCATGCTCAACACATAAAACCACTATGATTATATGCAACACCACATGGTCGCAATTTGAATCTGGACTATAAAAAATATGGCGACATGGGATCAAGAATGTAGTTCAAAATTAACTTTAACAACATCACTACATGAGAATTCACCCGATACACCATAAAACTGGTATTTTTTTTTAAATTCTCGATTGTGGTAAAAAAGTGAAAAGAGAATAAGGCTAGCGACACCGAAAAGGGGAGAACAATCAATAAAGAGATAAAGGGCAAATATTATGTAAACGATACACAATAGAAAACAAACATAATATGGGAGAAACAAAAACTTTATTGATCAAACTAGTTTCGTCCTTCAATGGATTCACCGGTGATACATAAATTATTTACATAGTGTCCTTTATAAAGAAAATAGGAGTGGGTGGAACAATCCAAAAATTGTAACCGTTAGGCAAAAAAGTTGGAAGTTTCCAAAAAATCTGGAAGTTTCTTTGGAAAAAATATGAAAAGTAACTAAAACGGTTACAAAGAAATGGTGAGCAATACATGTGGTCAGAATTCCAAAAATAAGGTTGAAGAAGATTTTGATGTAAAATGGCTAAAAATAACATAGAAACTTACTAAAAATATCCCAAAAAAATCCCAAAAATCCCCCCCATGGGAATTTTTGGGTTTTTTTTGGTTATTTCTAGCCAAAACCATGGGGGCTATCTTGTGTCAGAATCATAAAGAAGGACTACTAGAAAACACTGAAACTGCTCCTGAGAAAGTTAACGAGGATCTGAGCTGCTCATGATGAAAGTTCCAAGCTTACAAGGATTTCTCCAACAAATCAGAGGTCTAGGAATATGCTGCAGCAAAGGGTGACGCTGGAAATATCCATGCAATTTAGGGTTTAAGGCCCCCCCTGATGAATATGGTGTTGTCATTGATGACAACATTAATGACAAAGGTGAAGTGTGATGACATGACATGAAGCCTAAGCAAGCAAGTTGGAAGGGCATGGCCAAATGACCCATTGTATGGTCATTTGTGACTTGATGAGGTCATGAACTCTTGAAGATGGCCTTAGGGTTTGGCAAAGATCAAGCAAAGCTTGACAAGATGACAAAGGCAAGCAAACAAAAACTAAATTGGTACATGAAGACATGGTGCAAGGACACACATGTTGACAATGAAGGACAAAGCATGGCATAGAAATGTACATGGCATTTTGGGCATTGGAAGTCAGTAAGGCCATGATTATACATTCATTGAATTAAACGCATTGAAGAGACATTAAAGCCCTTACTTGTTGGCCTCATCACAATAGAAAGCCTTCACTCTTTATGTTTGGGTCACTAATGACACGGCAGCTCTAACTTTCATCCTTATTCCTAATGTAAAATCATCCCAATAACAAAGCATGCAAACTTATGTGAAGGTCAACCAACCTTTTTATATTACAATAAAAAATATTAAATAAAAATAAAATTAAGGCAGGTCGGCTCCAAAGTCTCATGGGAAACGAGTATCAATAGAGTATTTATGTTTTCATTTTATTGTGTGATTTGAGAGTGTATTCGATGGCTCTAAGATTTTCTGAAGTGAGCAGCAGCCAAAATTTGGTGGTACAGTTCGTGGGAGTAGTATGAACTAAGGCCAAGGAAATTCAGTGGATAACAATAGAAACACTTCATTTTATCTTTTGTTCTTAGATTTTTTTGGATTCCTCCTTAAGTTTCAGACTGTTCTCCTCCTACAAATACTCGGGTCGACTTTCACTGAGGAAATTCGGCCATGTGATCAGAGTACTGGAGCAACAGATAGAGGTGGATTCGATGGATTTTGTCTAAGCAATTTTGTGACTATTTCCATGGATTAATTCATGGTAAGAAGTGATCTGAATTCTTGGGTGAAGAGGAGCAGTGATGCAGCAGTAAAAGAAGATTAAGAGATTTGAAATTTGGAATAGTTTTAAGGCAACTCTCTCTCTGAAATTTCGGGAGTCTGATCTAAGGCAACCACAATCTGATAAGTCTTGGTGGCCAGACAAGGTTTAAGGAACAACAACAGAGGTGGATCACCTTTGTTTGTCATGTGACCATTGAAGTATGTTTAAGACTTTATGAAGTTTTGATTAATGCTAGCATAGTTGATATGAAGTATTAACATGACTAATGACAAGTGGAATATGACTGGTTGATGACATTTGACAAATTGTCAAACAACATAATGACAGTTTGATTGTGAACAACATGGTGAAATGTGTTGAGTGGATTGATGAAGACTTGATGCTTAGTTGATGACATAGCAACAACATGATGAATGCCTTTTATATCTAAGCAACAATATGAGTAATTTGATGGAAAGAATGAGAAAAATGTTGGGCATGATATAGCTTGGACAAACTGTTTGATTTGATGTGCATGTGGACAATGTAGAGTTTATGGACATAATGGAAATAGGGCAGTGACAATGACATGTTGTGTTAATATGAATCTACAGGAAAAATGATGAATTGTGGACAGAGCTATAAGGATGTGATTGATGTCATGATGGTGTATGTGGTGTAATGTAACAAATATGTAATTGTAATACAAGCAGGGTCTTGTATATTTTTCTTAGTAGGATCTAAGAAAAACTAGGTAGGGTCCTAGATAAGGAGTTGATGCTCTTTGTTTCAGTAGGTGCTGAATTGCCTCACGGTCGCAACTGTTTGAAATACAAAAATATTATAAATATTATATCTTGTGTCTCTTATTCAATATGCTGATGATTATGTGTTTTATTTGATGAATGACATGGTAAATTGATTATTGAAGCATAATCTATTGATGAATATGATATTTAATTGATTGTAAAGTGATGACTTAAAATTTAGGGTTTGAAGAAGTTAAAAATTGAAGTAAGTCCAAGCTCACTAATTCACCCTCCCTCCTCTCGGTAAGCCATTGTGTCTAACAATTGGTATCAGAGAAGGTCCTTCAATATAAGCCTAACAAGCTTGAATGGATTAGAGGACACAATCATGGAAGGATCAGAAAATTTCATTGACTGTGAAGTTCCAATTTTGGAGAAGTCAGATTACTTTGGTTGGAGAAATAAAATGAAAGACTACTTAAAAAAATCCGGTGTTTGGCAAATAGTGGTTAACCCACCTAACCAACCCAACAAAAAGACAAAGACAACTGTTGAGAAATACAACAAGATTTCCTTGAATTTTTTTATGGATGGACCATCAAGTTCTATTCAAGGAAGTGTAAATGATTACACCTCTGCCAAGGATCTCTGGTTCAAGTTGGAAGAAGAATACCAAAATAAAAATCAAGCAAAGAAAAGGAAGTAGAATTCGAGGATGAAAAGCAAGAAAAAAAGCAGGTATAAGCTTTAGATACAAGTGAAGGTAAGTACTCTTCAATAGATGATAATTCTAAATGTGATGATGATGAAGTTGTTCTTACAGAAGATGAATATGGCGTTCTGTTGAAAGCAAATAATGCATTTACACGCACTTTGTTAGATATTGATCTTAGATTCAATCCAAGACATAAGAACAAAATTTTGAGGTCATTTGAAAAATACAAAGAGGAGACAAAAACATTGCTAATCAAGTTAAAACTCAAGAACAAAGACTCGCAAGATAAGTTGCAATATCAAAATGATGAAATCAAGGAATTAAAGATTGGATTAGCAAAAGAGAAAGAAGATATTGGTGAAGATCCTAAAGAACTTGAAGAAGCGAGATGGGCTAATACTAATCTAAAGATCCAGTTGGAGGAAGCTAAAATAATAGAAGATCCTATGAAGCTTCAACTAGAAGAAAAAGAAAAAGAAAATCAGAGACTTGAAATGGAAATTGTTGGTCTTATGAAGAAAATTGAGAAGTCAAAAGATCATGTAAAGTTCAATGAAAGTTCAGTCATCCTGGATGAAATTCTAAAGTGTCAAAGGATTTCCTCTGACAAGTCTGGCCTTGGGTTTAAGAAGGAAGAAGACAAATTGAAAGAAGTTTTGTGGCCCCCCAGAACTCCTGAAGCTGAATCCAGCAAGGCTGTTCATACACATGCACATGCCAACAAATATGTTGGTGATTCAAGAACACATCAAGGAGCTAGGGCCAATCCTCAAAGCAAAGAATCAATTCCAAGATGGAAACAAGGTCCAAGGTATGAATTTAATGGCTATTGTTTTTCTTGTTCTAACTTTGGACACAAGGCAATGGATTGTGTAGATGGAAGAAAAATTATTAGAAGACAAAATAACTCGGTTAGATGTTGGATATGCAACCAAGAAGGACATATTGCTGCCACATGTCATACTTTAAGATGCTACATGTGTAGTGGGTTTGGACAAAAAGCCCAAGAATGTGCTAGTCAAAGAAGTCAACAAAGAAGGAGTTCTTCATACACTTCAGCAAAAAGAACTAGTGAACCTTGGAAGAAGACAAATTCAAAAAAATTTGAAGATAAAAAGACAAGAACCTACAGTCAAGGACATTCTCAAGGATGGAGAAAATAAGTGATGGAAGTTTCACCAGCTCAGCTAGGTGTTGGTCATGTAATCGATTTGGGCACAAAGCTCAAAATTGTTGGAATGCCATGAGAAGACTAACATATAGCTCAACTAAGAAAACCAACAAGGACAATGGATAAAATGATGAAAAGATAGATGCCAAAAAGCAAGTGTGGATGAAGAAAAGCAATGTGCTAAATCTAAATGAAATTAAGGATCAATACAAAAAAGGAGGTGACAACTGCCATATGGCAATCCAGACTTGAAGTCTTCCAAATACTTTGAGTATGCCTTGAGTTCATCATTGGAGAATTGACTCAAATGGTAGAGAATGGCTATCCAAGAAGTAACAGGTCATATGATCAGATTGCAATACATTAACAATTGATATGAAGGCTTATCTTCTATTTTTTAGTGGTCCAAAATCAGACCTCAAATCATGGACAAGGATGATGCATACACATTTTCGACGATATGACAGTGATTCATCTACAACAGTTTGGAATGAACTCTCAGCAAAACACATGATGATGAAATGACATGTGGCATCTTTGAGCAGAAAAGGACCATCAACTATTGATGACCAGTTTGAGTAGACAATCATAAGTGATAGGCTGAGAAGATTGAAGATTGTGATTGTGACTTATTTAAGTTTTGGGCATTGTGGAACACAAAAGAATCATAAGTATATCCATCACACTTGATGAAGTAGAGTATGATGATTCGAATATGATGAGCCATATTAAAAGATACAAGAAATAACAATTTGACTGGACAAATATTAATTTTAGTAGTATGTGAGGGTGCCATATGAGAATGACACCCATCATGGGATCAACTTGTGATGAGGAAGGCAGAGTTTAGGGGGAGTAGCTAGCTACAACAACATATTTGATAGGGGGAGCAACTAGCTACACAAACATATTTGATAGGGGGAGCAACTAGCTACAACAACATATTTGATAGGGGGAGCAGGAGATATGAAGATCAAGCATCCAAGGAAGGCATACTGATAAATATGATCATTTGTGGGAAAAGAATACATGCCAATAAATAGATACTCTCAGGATTTCAAAGAAAATTATTGTACCAGGCTTTGGAAATGCCCGAAATTGTGAATGAAAAATGACCGCAGTCATAGTCTAAATGTTTATCTCAGAAAGGTTAAAATTCAAGCATCAACAACTGGTAAATTGTTTGAATGCGAACAAGGTTTTAAACTATGCACATAAATTCCCACACTAACTGAGAATATGCCCACATACATGGTGTGGAATCCCACTGCTCATTCAAAAATGTCGACAGTGGTCTGATCCTCAACCTACATGACATGAGTGAAGATTAAGGTAAAGTCCCATAAGTCAGGCCTGATAATTACAAAAGTACTGTAGTTCCATGACATTGTTGTAGCTTTAAGTGATGGTATGAATGGACTAAAATGACCAAGACTCAGTTAATGATTGGGCATCCTTATTTTTGATAACACCATCTTGCTTTAATCATGTAAAAGTCGTGAAAACAGAGCGGTGTAAATAAAGCAAATGTTGAAAAGTTGCAAAGGCAACTTGAGTTATGGGCTTGTTAAAGGACTAATGGAAAAGTCTTAAGATACTAGGATTGTTACAAAATTGCTTTGACTGTTTGAGCTGTTTGCTATGGACCTTATTTCCATTACATGGGGAAATTTCTCACTCTCAAGATAGCATTGTGATGCATTCCAAGGGTTGTTTGACTGTAAACATTGGTGGATGGGCTGTTTTAAAATAGATTGGAAGAAACTATTTATGGACAGAATCAAAGGTGGTTATGAGAAAATTGAAAGACACACATCAAGGCCAGTGGATGAACCTCTCGACTGCTACCAGGGGCTATTTATGAAAACAAGTTGAAGAACTTTTAAAGGCCCATTCTATCATTATTGTGAGAGTGTTTTAAAGAATTGAAGGCTGTCACATAGATAGATCTCTCTGGCATTGTTTAAGAACTAAGCTCATGCATTGAGGCATAAACTTGTGACTATTTTCACCCTGATAGAAAAGTAAATTTGGAGCATGTGAGCTTGTGAATAGTCGCTGATTGAAAAAGGTGTTCAAGAAATGAAACCCACTGTATGACATAGAATGCTGACACCCATATGTTGAAAGGGGGAAATCAACAAAAAAAACTAGTCTACATGAAAGGGGGGGCACTTATGTGAAATTTGAAGATGATCCAAAGCTTAGATCGAAAGTTAAAATGATGAATTCAAAGCTAATTTTTTTGGGGGTTTTGTGAAGCCTTAAATGGCTAATTGGCCCTTTGTCATTAATGTCAAAGGGGGAGAGAAAATAAATGTTGGCTGCCATCAATGAAAAGGGGGATATTGATGAATATGGTGTTGTCATTGATGGCAACATTAATGACAAAGGTGAAGTGTGATGATATTACATGAAGCCTAAGCAAGCAAGTTGGAAGGGCATTCCCAAATGATCCATTTTGTGGTCATTTGTGACTTGACGAGGTCATGAACTCTTGAAGATGGCCTTAGGGCTTTGAAAAGATCAAGCAAATCTTGACAAGATGATAGAGGAAAGAAAACAAAGACTAAATTGGTACATGAAGACATGGCACAAGGACACACATGTTGACAGTAAAGGACAAAGCATGACATAGCAATGGCCATGGCGTTTAGGGCATTGGAAGTGAGTAAAGCCATGATTATACATTCCTTGAAGCTCATGTATTAAAGAGACATTGAAGCCCTTACTTGTTGGGCTCAACACAACATAAATCTTTCACTCTTTATGTTTGGGTCACTAATGACATGGCAACTCCAACTGTCATCCTTATTCCTAACGGTAAAATCAACCCAATAACAAAGCATGCAAACTTATGTGAAGGTCGGCTAACCTTTTTATATTACAATAAAAATATTAAATAAAATTAAAATTAAGACAGGTCGGCTCCAAAGTATCATAGAAAACGAGTATAAATAGAGTATTTATGTTTTCATTTTAGTGTGTGATTTGAGAGTTTATTCAATGGTGCTTTGAGGTTTTCTGAAGTGAGCAGCAGTCGAAATTTGATGGTACAGTTCGTGGGAGAAGTATGAACTAAGGTGGATAACGATAAAAACACTTTGTTTTATGTTTTGTTCTTAGATTTTTTTTGGATGCCTTTTTAAGTTTTAGACTGTTCTATGTTTGCAAATACTCAGGTCTACTTTCACTGAGGAAATTCAACCTTGTGATCAAAGTACCGGAGCAACAAACAAAGGTGATTTCGTTGGAGTTTGTTTGAGCAATTTTGTGATTGTTTCCGTGGATAAATTCGTGGTAAGAAGTGCTATGAATTCTTGGGTGAAGAGGAGCAATGATGCAACAGTAAAAGAATATTAAGAGCTCTTAAATTTGGATTAGTTTTAAGGTATTTCTCTCTCTGAAATTCGAGAGTTTGATCTAAGGCAGCCACATATTGAGAAATCTCGGTCACCAGACAAGGTTTAAGGAACAACAACATAGGTGGATCTCGTCTGTTTGTCATGTGACCATTGAAGTCTGTTTCAGACTTTATGAAGTTTTGATTAATGCCATCATAGCTGATATGAAGTATTAACATGACTAGTGACAAGTGGAATATGACTAGTTGATGGCATTTGACAAATTGACAGACAACATAATGACAGTTTGATTGAGAACAACATGATGAAATGTGTTGAGTGGATTGATGAAGACTTGATGCTTAGTTGATGACATAGCAGCAACATGATTAATACCTTTTATATCTAAGCAGCAGTATGCGTAATTTGATGGAAAGAATGAGAAAAATATTGGGCATGATGAGGCTTGGAAAGACTGGTTGATTTGATGTGCATGTGGACAATGTAGAGTTTATGGATAGAATGGAAATATGGTAGTGGAAATGACATGTTGTGTTAATATGAATCTACAGTCAGAATGATGACAAGAGGATGATAAATTGTGGACAGAGCTCTAAGGATGTGATTGATGTCATGATGGTGTATGTGATGTAATGTGACAAATATGTACTTGTAATACAAGCAGGGTCTTGTATCTCTTTCTTAGTAGGATATAAGAAAAACTAGGCAGGCTCCTAGATAAAGAGTTGGTGCTCTTTGTTTCAGTAGGTGTTGAATTTCCTCACGGTCGCAACCGTTTGAAATACAAAAAAATTACAAATATTATATCTTGTGTCTCTTGTGCAATTTGCTAATGATTATGTGTTTTATTTGATGAATGACATGGTAAATTGGTTATTGAAGCATAGTCTATTGATGAATATGATATTGAATTGATTATGAAGTGATGACTTAAGTTTTAGGGTTTGAAGAAGTTAAAATTTGAAGTAATTACAAGCTCACCGATTCACCCCCTCTCTCGGTAAGCCATTGTGTCTAACACCCCAAGGTTCAAAGCTCTAGTATATTAATAGTAATCTAGCTTTAACACCAAGGGGGGCCTCTTGAATCCTGAATAAATAAGAGGCCCACACGCATAAACCTGATGTAGTAAAGTATCTCTCTAATCCAAATGGACTTGAGCGAAGCAATCCTGAAGAACATCAGGTGGATATCCTCGAGAACAAAGATGAGAGTAAAACAATCTTTTGAGTTGAAGAAAACCAGACTGATTGCTTTCACGAAGAAAATATCTCCTAAATTGATTGATTACAAATGAACATTTTTGGTGTCGTAGATGCCAAGAAGTGAACGGAATGTATTGATATGCATTCAGTGGCTTCTGATAGCATTTGGTAGAAATCTTTCTAGAAATTTGAAAATCAGGTCTTTTAAAAATAACAACATCTAGTAAGTTTACACTTGTATAAGAAATAAAAGAAGTGATGGGAATGTTATGAGGATAAATTGACTCATAGCATTCGAGGTAAGTGTGCAATCGATCTTTCAAGCCATACCAAACTAAGAAACTATCATCAAAAAACCTTTTGAATAATTTGATTTTTGCAGAAGGAATTCTGCGATTAACTTCTTTTTCTAAGTGACAAAGAAAGAGACAGGCATAAACAATTGCAAAATTGTTTCCCATCTCAGTGCCTCTTATTTGATGATAAAAAGAGCCATTTAATTCTAGAAAAATGCCATTTAGGGACCATCTCAGCAGCACTAACCCAAAAGTCCACATCCTCAGGTGAAAACAAAACAAAGGTACTGTGTAGAAGCATGTACCGAAGAGCAAGAAGACCTTATTGAGTAGGAATGTTGGG